>CM022753.1:40187908-40220408 GCA_012411365.1 Ameiurus melas | reverse complement strand
TGAGGAACCCAGGGTAACTTCTAAACAACTAAAGGCCTCTCAAACATTAACATTAGCCAATGTTCATGAGTCCATCATCAGGAGAACTCTGAACAACAACGGTGTGCATGGCAGGGTCTCAAGGAGAATATTCACTGCTGTCATTGATGGAACAATGAAAGAAAATATCACGACATCTGTCCATGAACTGACTCTGAAGAGAAAGTGGGTCATGCAGCAGGACACTGGCCTTAAACACACGAGTCGTTCTACTAAAGAAGAATAAAGTTAATGTTTTGGAAGTCCTGACCTTAATCCAGTAGAGATGTTGTGGAAGAACCTGAAGCACGCAGTTCATGTGAGGAAACCCACCAACATCCCAGAGCTGAAGCTGTTCTGTACTGAGGAACGGATTAGAACTCCTCCGAGACGATCTGCAGGACCGATCAACAGTTACCCCAAACGTTTATATAAGAGGGTCACACCGCATACTGAAAACGAACCTTCACATACTTTTACCCCTCAGATATTAAATCCAGACCAAGTATAATCTTTTCATGTGTTTAATACGGATCTCTTTATCTACTTTTAGGACTTGTGTGAGAATCTGATGATGCTTTAGGTCACGTTTATTCTAAAATTCTAAAGGGGTCACAAACATCCAAGCACCGCTGTTTATTAATTCTTGCCTTTCCCATCTTTTTCCGTTTTCTTTCTTCACACTCTCTCTTTGTGTGTCTCTCTCTCTCTCTCTCTCTTCCTCTTTGTAAGTTTATTTTTTTATTGAATTTATTTATTCATTTCCGTGTGATTCATTTACCTTTTCATTTACCGTCTGAATGCTACCACGGGTTTTCGTGTTCTTTCCAGACAACTTCACGTGCCACAAAGTTAAAATCGCAAATAAAGAAACGGAGCAGACTAAGTCACAATATATTATATGACCAAAAAAGCGCTAATTAATTACAGTTTTAATCGAAATCAGCAGGAGCCTCCACCTTCACGTCTTAACTCCATCGCACTCCGAATTCGACCTCTCCTCTTTGTAAGTTTCTGTCTTTCTCTTCAACCCATATTAATTCTAGCTTTTCATGTCTCTTTCTTTACCCCCGCAGGAAGACACCCAGAGCCCCAGCTGTAACCATGAGCCGCTGTTGGAGAACATTACGAGTGATTATGACCTGGAGCTGTTTAGAAAAGCGCAGGCACGTGCCTCGGAGGATCTTGTAAGAGAGAAAACTCATCACCTTTTATCCCTTGTTTTTTTTTTTTTCGTCTTCCTTTCTTTCCTGTGAGGCTCAGAGCAGCCCGGCGTTACGGCATGACCTACCGGAGTCCCTTCTTCTCCTAGTCTCTCTCTCTCTCTCTCTCTCTCTCTCTTTTCTATCTTTTTTATTAGTGTTTACTTCTGTCTTTTTTCTTTATTCACTCTTTATTTCTCTATTAAAAAAAAAAGTTTTAGCTCGCTTTCCTCTTGTTCTTATATCCCCTTTCTACTCTCTCTCTCTCTCTCTCTTTCTCTCTCTCTCAAAAACCCATATTTATTCTTGCTTTGTCCTTCACTCTCTCATCCCCCCCCCCCCCCCCTTTGCTGTCTGTCTCTCAGTGTCTCTTTTCCCCTCCATCCTTTACTCTGTCCTGTTCTGAGCATGCTCCTCGTCCGTGTCTCTCTCCAGGAGAAACTGCGTCTCCAGGATCAGGTGACGGAGGGCAGCAACATGATCAAAGCCATCGTGTTCGGCTGTTACGAGCTGGACACGTGGTACCACTCGCCGTACCCGGAGGAGTACGCCCGCCTCGGCCGCCTCTACATGTGCGAGTTCTGCCTCAAATACATGAAGAGCCAAACCATCCTCAGACGTCACATGGTAACCGTCTCCTATCTTTATTCGTTTATACTACCAATACTACCAACCTTAATCTGATGAGCATGACCTCACACACCGGACCTCACACACAGGATGTGTCCCAAACACTCGGGTTTAACGCTCGAGTTAAATCAAGTTAAATATATAAACTGGGGGGGAGGGGGTTCTTTTTTTAAACAAACAAAAGTCGCAGCGGTGTAAGAGGAATAAAGTTGATGCATTTCCTGTAACGGCACGACACGCAGTGTGTTATGAGTTTATTCCTCACATATCCTTACGTATTTTAGTATTTACTAGTTGTAAATGCACAAGATGTGCTGATGTAATAAAAATATTCAAAGTTATACACACACACACACACACACACACACACGTCTTTGTCTCTCGCAGGCGAAGTGTGTGTGGAAGCATCCACCCGGAGACGAGATCTACAGGAAAGGCGCCATCTCGGTTTTTGAAGTGGACGGCAAGAAAAACAAGGTCTAAAGCTAAATGTCTTTTTTTTTGTCTGTTTGTTTGTTTGTTTTTCCAATCAAATGCAACCCCATTTCCAAAAAAGTTGGGACGCCGAGTGAGATGTAAATAAGAACAACGCAGTGATTTGTCTCATAAGTCTCATAAATAAACCTGTACGTCATTCCCAATAGAACGTAGAAAACATGTTTCAACCGAGGACGTGTACCGTTTTCAGAAAGGAAAAAAACACAAAGGTCGTTTTTAATTCGATGGCCGTGACGCGTCTCAAAAAAGTTGGGACGGGGCGACAAAAGGCTGGAAAATGAAGTGTTGATTCAATTGAAGAATCTCATATTGACGTACGCTTGTCGTGAAAATAGCCATCGATGCTGCCATTAAAAGAACGATAAATAACCGGACGCTCGTCACACTCCTTCCGAGATGCACAGTGACGCCGAACACGACACCGAGAGTTTATATGAACGTGTCGTGTTAACAGATTTACTGCCAGAACCTGTGTCTCCTCGCCAAGCTCTTCCTGGACCACAAGACCCTGTATTACGACGTGGAGCCGTTTCTCTTCTACGTGATGACCGAGGCAAACAACACAGGGTGCCACCTCGTCGGGTATTTCTCCAAGGTGACCCACGCACACGCGAAAACATTTAAGGTCACGTTAAGGCCTGACTCTTTGTCGCATAACATGAGCAATAACGTATAAAGGATCAAATCTGGTCGAATTGAGGAAACAAACGTGCGAAGCGCTAAGCAATAAACCGTCACTGATGATCATTGGATATAAGTTACTGAATGTTTCAAGTTGTAAATGTTCCCATTTCCCACACAAGTGATACACCGCCTGTTTTTACTGTACGTAGGAGAAGAACTCGTTCCTGAACTACAACGTGTCCTGTATCCTGACCATGCCGCAGTACATGAGGCAGGGCTACGGCAAAATGCTCATCGACTTCAGTGAGTACGCACCAGATCGGGGTCTGATCCCGACAGTAATCGATCGCAGGTTCGTATCAACGCGTGTGTGTGTGCGTGTGTGTGTGTGTGTGTGTGTTTAGGTTACCTGCTGTCAAAAGTGGAGGAGAAAGTGGGCTCTCCTGAGCGACCTCTATCTGACCTGGGTCTCATTAGCTACAGGAGCTACTGGAAAGAAGTGCTGCTGCGCTACCTGCATAACTTCCAGGGCAAAGAGGTCTCCATTAAAGGTTAAACACACACACACACACACACACAGGTCTACCATTTATGTTATGTTGAGGTGAGTATCACTGCATTGTAGTGGAAGATTCCAATCAAACTAGCATTTTATCTTTTTAAGTGGCTGATCCTGATGGACTCGATCTCACCAGAGACACAGATTAATAAACAAAGGTCCGGTTTTATTTCTTTAAAGGTGCGGTCAGCAATTTTTTATTTTAATTTTTTCCCCGAATGTTTGGCCTCGAAGGGAACATTAAAGAACAGGGCTGTGTTTAAGTTTTTTTTTTAATTTCAGAACATCGATATTATCAGTCAAAAGTCCCCCACTTTTTCTTGAGCAGTTTCCCCCGAGATGCTTTTTAAACTGTATTAAAGGAGTTCCCGCCGCTTTACGGAATATTTGTCTCCGAGTCGTCTGTTTAAAAAATAATATATATAATTTTTTGGGGAATAAAATGTTTTCTAACGAAGGGCACGAATACCTCGGCACGATGATATTGCTGTCTACGGCACACCGCTTTCACACGCTGAATCACACGCCTTCAGATCAAAAGCTTTTTAAGATCGCGAGAAACGTTTCCGTCGCGTGTCCACACACTTTTGACCGGCCGTGCAGCTTCAGCTAGCTTCTTCTGAATCGACTGTGCGGGTGTGCGTTTTTAATCGTCACGCCAGCGCTCCTTTCTTTTCCCCGCTTCTGAGCAGAGATCAGCCAGGAAACGGCCGTGAATCCCGTCGACATCGTCAGCACGCTGCAGTCGCTTCAGATGCTCAAGTACTGGAAAGGAAAGCACCTGGTCTTAAAGAGACAGGTAACCTTCAATCAAACCCACCTTTTTAAAATAAATAAATAAATATCTAAAGTCTTACAGTGCTGTGAACTCTTCACATACTTGCGCTAATCTCTAGGACCTGATCGACGAATGGAGGTCCAAAGAGACGAAGCGCGGCAGCGGCAAGACGATCGACCCCGCAGCACTGAAATGGAGCCCGCCTAAAGGGACCTAACGGGCCTCGGCACCGCTCCGACGCTCCTTTACTCACTCGCACTGTAGTCACTGTTAAGAGTCTGCATAAGGAAGTAGTGCACGCTTAGTTTCAGACGTGTTGCGTTTTCAGATTAAAAAAAAAAAAAAAGCAGTAGATCAGTGTTTTCCAGATCCTGCCTTCCTGGTGGAGCGTACAGATTAGAGCGTTTCCCGAGAAACTCGAACGCAGCGTTCGTGAGTGTGCTCCAGCAGGAAGTCGTACACTGTGCTGCTTACGGGAGCAGGTTTGAGAAACACTGATCGCTCTGTAGTTACTGTCACAGTTAACCTGCGTACCAAACTAATGTTAACGTCGCTGCTGAAGTCAGCATGCTTTCTAAGCTCACCGTGTTTTCCCCCAGATCCTGCTCCTTTAGTCACACGCACGTGTGGAAACGGAAACGGTTGTATTGTTTGCCGTGAACAATATTCACTGAACCACATAACACGTGTGTGATGATTTTAGACATGCAGCGTGCACGATTGTAAAGCGCTATGAACTCCCTACTTCAGTACTGAAACCCCTTTTAATAAAACCAATAAATATAGAGTAAAAATAGCGTAAGACCCAATAAAATACTACAAGTAAAATCGATAACCGTAAAATACTATAGAAAAGTAAATTGATGAACCTCTCAGTAAAACTATACTGAAACCCAGTAACTAGACGAACCTCTCAATAAAACTAGTACTGAACCTCCATAAAATCGTAGTACGAACCTCGTAAAAACTATACGCCCCAGTAAACACGAGTACGAAACCCGAAACAGTAGTACGAAACCCTAGTAAATCGTGTATGAACCCTCGTAAATTTCGCCCCAGTAAACTCGTCATGAACCCAGTAAACACGTCGTACGACCCAGTAAACTACGTCCAGTACGAAACCTCTTTCAGTAAACTACGTCAGTACTGAAACCTCTTTCAGTAAAATACGTCAGTACTGAAACCTCTCAGTAAACTACGTCAGTACTGAAACCTCTTCAGTAAAATACGTCAGTACTGAAACCTCTTCAGTAAAATACGTCAGTACTGAAACCTCTTCAGTAAAATACGTCAGTACTGAAACCTCTTCAGTAAACTCAGTACTGAAACCTCCAGTACACGCATACTGAACCCGTAAAATACGTCATACTGACCCCGTAAACGCGTACCCCGTAATACTTACTGACCCCGTACGTCAGTACGAACCTCTCAGTAAACTACGTCAGTACTGAAACCCCAGTAAACACGTCAGTACTGAACCCCAGTAACACGTCAGTACTAACCTCCAGTAAAATACGTCAGTACGAACCTCTCATAAAATACGTCAGTACTGAAACCTCTTTCAGTAAAATACGTCAGTACTGAAACCTCTTTCAGTATATCACGTCAGTACTGAAACCTCTTTCAATAAAATACGTCAGTACTGAAACCTCTTTCAGTAAAATACGTCAGTACTGAAACCTCTTTCAGTAAAATACGTCAGTACTGAAACCTCTTTCAGTAAAATACGTCAGTACTGAAACCTCTTTCAGTAAACTACGTCAGTACTGAAACCTCTTTCAGTAAAATACGTCAGTACTGAAACCTCTTTCAGTAAAATACGTCAGTACTGAAACCTCTTTCAGTAAACTACGTCAGTACTGAAACCTCTTTCAGTAAACTACGTCAGTACTGAAACCTCTTTCAGTAAAATACGTCAGTACTGAAACCTCTTTCAGTAAAATACGTCAGTACTGAAACCTCTTTCAGTAAAATACGTCAGTACTGAAACCTCTTTCAGTAAACTACGTCAGTACTGAAACCTCTTTCAGTATATCACGTCAGTACTGAAACTCCTTTTAGCATATTCTGTCAGAACTAAAAACCCTATCAGTACATTTTTGTCAGTACAGAAACCACTTTGAATAAATTACATTGATACCTAAATCTCTTTGAATAAAACACATCAGTACTGAAACCTCTTTTAAAACATTGGCCTTACCGAAACCCCTTTCAGTATATTATTTCATTACCGAAACCCCTTTCAATTTGTTCTCAACTAAACCCCTCCCAATATACGAAGTCATTACCAAAACCCCTTTCGATCCATCAGTACCGAAACCGCTCGTGCGCTGTATGGTTTAGAAACACAGGAGCAGGATTGGGATACACCGATCTAGACGTACAGACTGAATTCTTGCCCTATAGGCGCTGATCGTAACGTTTCTAGCGTAGGAACCTCTTCCTGTCACTGCTGTTGTCGTTGATGTTCACCGTGGTCTTCTCAGTCCTGCTTGTACCGTGGGTCTTCGTGCACTAACGCACCCTTTCACGAGGACGAGATGGGCAACGATGCACAGAACTGTGCAGTACTGTACGACATTTGAGACATTCCAAGCATGCCAAATGCCGAAGTGTGCTAAAGCCAATGTTTAGATGAGTGTGCCCCCAAGTGGCTGAGATACAACGAACACCCCCGATTCACCTCGTCAGCTTCTTTGAAACACCTTTCATGAGCGGGTTAGTGCAGGAAAACTCTGAAGTGTGCAGTACAGCAGGAATTACAAACATGTCCGCGCATAGCTCATGCTTTAACAGTAGCCGTGCTACCTTTTTATTCTAACTTTATGACTGAAATAGCAGCTAAACACCGTCAATGTGAAACGTGGTAGAAAACGTAGGACTACAGCCACCACTCACTGTTCAATTCTGTTACTTAAAGGACACGCTGAGCCAAAAATCAAATCTCCGCAGTGTTCCTCTTACCTCGATCGCGTCCAGAGTCATCCGTGACCGTTATTTTGGCTGTTTGAGTACATCTGGGGTAAGCGGGATAAGGTGTACATTTTATTTCTGCGCCAGGTGTCCCTTTTAATTTAACTTTGATTCACTATGTTAGAGAGTGTGTGTGTGTGTGTGTGTGTGTGTGTGTGTGTGTGTGTGTGAGAGAGTGTGTTCTCTGAACTCCAGTTTGGTACCTTGGTTCTGTTTTTGGTCGCTAAAAGGTACCGAGTCCTTGTTAACGACGTTTAAATCAACTAAAGCTGCACTACATCTGGACCTTTCTGGATAAATTATAGCGATTTATATTGTAACGCTCTATCTGTATCATGCCGATACCACGAAAATACCACCAAAATAATTCTATTTAATAAATTCATAATTAATTTATTTACCTAAATATTATAATTCTAACCTGAAAGGACAAAAAAAAAAAAAAGCACCTGTTTTGTAAGCTAATGAGTTCAGTGGCAGCTTTAGACACTAACTCTGATCTCCTAAGCCGTTTATGTCCTGGGTCAAGTGTGTGTGTGTGTGTGTGTGTGTGTGTGTGTGTGTGTGAGAGAGAGAGATGTAGAATAAAATCCCTTACTTCCTCTCAACCTTCATGATGCACTAGAAGCACTCCTGCATGGTCCTGATGCCAGCGTGCAGTATTTGCTCCCACTTCCTTCCAAATAAACTGAACAGATCGAAAGCGTGTGCCGCTCATCACTTCAGTGCCGTCATTCGTTCCGATCGCGTCCCTGTGAAACGCGCCGTTACCATAGAAACGCAAACCTATCAGAATGTGCACCTGCGGCCTGCAGCCGCGTGGCCGTCTCGGAGCTGGCGCTCTCGAAGATCACTCGGACCCTCCTGACGCGGTGCTGTGATTCAGGATGAGCAGCCCCGCAGGTTTGAGGTTTGTCTCTTCAGCTCGGATCCGTCCAATCGGAGCTTGTTTGGGATTCGAAAACTGGGCGGTACGTCAAACTGTGCACCTACAAAGTGACTTACACGGTAGGAGTACTTACTAACTGCGAAACTGGCTAGCAAAGTGCCAGTATTAACCTGTTTATTTAAAAAATGTATATATATATATATATATATATATATATATATATATATATATATATATATATGATATAAACTCGTTAACCATTCGCACTGATGTAGAAAAATACTGTGAAATACTCTGCCAGATTACACGTTAAGGTATTTCGAGAATCTATATTTTTCGTGTTCATATAACAGATGTTCGTGTACGGAATAAAATATATAATGTACAGTAAAAGTACTTCTTAGCATTTCTGTTAGTTATCCCAGTAACTTTCCTAGAAGGATGAGAGGGATGAATAGTTTTGGGGTTCTAATTAGCTTAAACAAAAATAAATAAATAAATGCAATGTTTATTACCCAGAATGCCTTCAATGACATTAGATTTAATCACAAGTCTTCAGCAAAGATTTTTAAAATTCCTTTTTTTTTTTTTTATCAATTGTGTATGTTAATAAGATATAAATGGGATACAGTGGGATGTTTTGGGGATATATATCAGAGGAAAAAATGTTACGATTAGGATATTTTATTGAGATTAAAATAAAACCAGTAGCATGAGTAGGTATTATTGTAACATACGGTGCCCTCCACTAACATGAGCAAAGAAGGCTGTGAAAAATCGTCTTTATTGTTTAAGCTTTTGATCGTTTTGTTCTCATGGATATCAAACAATTGCGAACACAACACAGGGTTATACAAAAAATAATAATATCTTTGTTAAATGTAGGTGTTCAACAATTATTGGCACCCTTCTAGTGAGTACTTTGTGCTACCTCGCTTTGCCAAGATAACAGATCTGAGTCTTCTCCTATAATGCCTGATGAGGTTGGAGAATACATGGCGAGGGATCTGAGACCGTTCCTCCATTCAGAATCTCTCCAGATCCTTCACATTTCGAGGTGTGTGGACACGATATAGACACACGTCCAATTCCAGGTTGATTCACATTTCCAGTTGACTGGAACTTCTTAATTATTGCCCTGATGGTGGAAATGGGCATTTTCAATGCTTCTGTAATTTTCTTATAGACACTTCCCGTTTTGTGGAGCTCAACGACTTTTTGTCGCACATGACAGCTAAATTCCTCTCTCTTACCCATTGTGATGAATGATCGCGGGAACTTGGCCTCTGTGTTACCTCATATTTATACCCCTGTGAAACAGGAAGTCATAGTTGAAAAATTTTAAAATATCATTGGGAATGTACTTCAGATATATTTTCGCACCATGTGAATTCGTAGGGGTGCCAATAATTCATACACACCTACATTTAACAAAGGTTTTATTAATCAGTTGAGGTAGCCACTCAACTGGTTTTGCTTTGGAAATCGCTTTGTTGGACCTCAGAGTAAATCTGGCAGTGATGGGTCTCCAAACCTGTGAGCCAGAGGAATAACATGATTCCATGAGAGGCCCCAGATCCACACCCAATGACCATCTGGGCCATAAAACGAGATCCTGTCGAGATGGCACCACAAAGTTTAACTTTAAGGTGAAGTTGTGCAGATTAGACTAACTGTCACACAATAGATAGAGACCGACTCATGAAAGCAACACAAAACTTGAGATTCATCTCCCAGGATCAAGACTCCCTCAGCCTTTTGCTGGTGCAAACCAGCTTGACTGTCGGCCGAATGAGGATCACGAGGCTCAACCGTCCTGTTTCTCACTTTGAAAAAGACACCACCACATTCAAAGCAGTGATTTAAGACAAGATGGGGTGGGTGGGGGGGGATTCGCAAAGGGGCAGAGAAAGAGCAGAATGTTTTGGCACCCTGTCCAGTGCGTGCCTTGCGTTGTGCCCCGAGTTCCCTGGGATAAGCTCCAGGCTGCTTGCGTCCCTGCCTAGGAAAATCCGTATGGAAAATGTATGGGTGGAAGTGTAGATTCCATCGTTTCGACACTTCGACCCCCCGACAACCTTTTTAATATGTTTTTTTTCTATTTCCAGAAAAAACTGATATTAACTTTGCTCAACCAGTAGTTCAGGTTTAAGTCTGCCTTTTTGTCGCCCCCTACAGTTTGATCTGCACATGCCTGTTTGTACATGTTCAGTATATATAATAATGTGTATAATAATAAACGTATTCTAAAGAGAGGCGGAAGACACGCAGGCTTCTGATTGGCTGTGCGCTTTGGGGGGGCGGGACGCATTTTCATAGGCTGAGCGGTCTGTCAGTCTTTGTTCCGCAGGTAGAGGAAGTGTTACGTCACCATTCGCATCTACAGGCCGAAATTTAAAGGTAAGAGCTCGTCGCTATGACAACTCAAAACGACCTAGCATTGCAAACGCTTTATTTATTTATTTCTTATTTATTTATAAGCCGTCAGTTCGCGTTTAACTGTCGTATTTTGAGCTTGGTGCGTGTAGGATAAGAATCAGCTGCTATATCTATTAGCCACCGTTGCTAGCTAGCATCGCGCTAAACCTGCAGAGCTGAATAAACATTTACATTTATAAGCTAGCGTGAAATATATATATATATATATAATATATATATATATATATATATATATGTATGTAAAATACATTTCTATTGTGTTGAGTGATTGTGGTGATAATTATGCTGCATTTTCACATTTAATTCCCAGGAAGTGGGCGGGGCTGTGTCCCGCACTGACGTCACGAGGCGACCTCGTTCCTGCTGGTGCAGTTACAGCAGAGCCCTATTCGGACCGCGTTAGTACATCATCGTCATCGTTCCGTCTCGCATCAGACAGCGATCGATGTCGTGGTTTTATTATATATATATATATATATATTTTTTTAGCGATCGCAGAAACGAACGCAAAATCGAGCAAACGGAGCTCGCAGATTCTTTCCGAAAACCGCCGCAGATTTCCCGCAGTCCCGGGCCGAGACGCGTCGTCGCTACGGGATGAGTGACGAGGATGAATACGCTTTAAAAAGGTCTGGTTTACCGACAGACATCGCGGCGAAAGACCGAGCGATCGCGATTCCAAAAAAAACGTCGGGATGCCGTGTGAAACATAACAAAAAACGAAGGCAGTGACCTTGCTGATCTCGTCGACCCCCGTATGTTATTCGCAGGAGGACGTAGGAAGCGTGTCGAACGTGGAAACAGGAAACAGACCGTTAATTTAATTTGACGGCCGCAGCATGTCTCGAAAAAAAGTCGGGACGGGAAAGACGAACAACCGGAAGAGTCGGTGTCCGTGAAAAGAACGCGTTCGGTTCGTCGGGATCGCAATCACAAATTTTGAAGTAGGCCACAGCGAAGTCGAGCGTTTTTCCGCTCGCAAAAAAAAAAAAGTCGAGTATCTGTTCTTAAAGCATCCGTTCTCTTCATTTTGCGATCCTGGAAGTGTCCGTTTAAATCTGGGGAGAGGCGCCGATGCACGCGATACGAGACCGAATACGGCACGAATCGGCAGTCAGAAGGTTTTGAGGACGCGACATCTGCATTGAAAATCGGACACCGTGTGCATCAGAACTAAACCGATCAGACGAGAGAGCCGAGTTTGGTGAAGAACGGCAGACGTGGCGCCTCTGTGAAATAGGAAACGACGATGCGTTAGACCCGAGTGATAACGGCGGAGTAGTGGAGACGATAACGCGAGTATTTGCCATCTCGGTGATGACCCGAACACAGACTTTGTTCGAGAATGAAACACGTTTGTTCCGAACTCTGGATCTGAAAGTGTTTGAGATGTTACCGTTCGATTTGAAGGTGTTTTTTTTTTTGTTTTTTTTAAACGAAAGTCCGACTTCTCAGCATGCTTTAGTGCTTTTATTATTACTAATTTATTACACCAAGTGTGTATTTTCCTTTGAACTTCATCACAGCGCCTCTGATTAAACCGAGCGATTTCCTTCTCCCCCGTCAGCAGGTCGTCGGCGCAGAGCGAACCCAGAACGGAAGATGACTCAGATGGACCTCCTGGTCAGCAACGTGGCCGAGCTTTTGGCCACGGCCGTGCACGAGGTCCTGCGTCTGATGGGTCAGGCCGTGTCCGAGTACCGCGACGAGTCGGCCAGGATCCGGCAGGAGAACCAGAAACTGCAGCGCACGCTCGAGGAGCTCCAGAACCGGCTCCAGATATCAGGTCTGCCTTAAACGCTTGTGGATTATCCTCCTTAATCAAGAAAATGATAACTGATCATTGGTTACGTGATAAAAATACGGAAAAAAACAGAACATCCACTTATTTGGACAAGGGTGACACGTTTATTTAGCCTTTACGGAAGGAGTCTCCAGTGTCAGCGCTTTGATTTGGAGTTTTCAGGATAGATTTGTTTACGCTTTGCATTTTTTTTTTCGTTTTTCTTTCTGTAACACGACGAGCCGCGCGTATAGCCGCTGTAACATAAACGAGAACAGGAAATGACTCGTCTCCTGGGCGTTAAACGTCTCTTTGTGGTTTCAGACGCAGTGCAGCAGGTCTCGTCCTCCGTAGCCGCCGAAGAGCCGCTCTACGAGTCCCACCGTGCGCGAGCGCCGGACTGTCATTCGGAACGAGAGCCGGTCGAGACGGAAGCGAACGAGGAAGCGGATTCCTACAAGCCGTCCTTCGAGGAGGAGAAACCGATCGCGCTGCACCTGACAGCGGAAACGCGAGAACCGGTCGACGTGTGCGACTTTTCTCATAAGAGGGGGAGGAGCTTCTCGAGCTCGAGGAGCCGATCGGCTTCGCCCGAAGCGCCGGGAGTCTTAAACGCCATCAAAACGGAATCCGACTTTCCCGAACGCTCCCTAGCGGATCAGACCGAAAACGCCAACACAGACGCGCACCTCCCCCTTCCCTATTATCTGGTCCACGTCAATCCCGCCCACGTCACCTGGGACCCGTCCGTTCCGCCGCGCGCAGAGAACGCGGTGGACGCCGGCGGTCCGTTCGGCGTCACCGTGCGGCGAGAGAACTCGCACGCCTGTCACGTGTGCGGAAAGTCGTTCGCGACGGCCTCCAGCCTGGGCGCGCACTTCGTCTGCCACTCGGGCGAAAGACCGTTCGCCTGCGAGCGCTGCAAGTTCAGGTTCAGCCGTTTAGCCGACCTGAAGAAACACGAGCGCATCCACACGGGGGAGAAGCCGTACAACTGCGCGCTCTGCGGGAGGAGGTTTAACCGCACGGAGAACCTCAGACGCCACCTGAGGAAAGTCCACCACGGAGCTCTGCTCTAGCCGCCCGATCTTACTGACGAAACTCTCCGCTTCTATTTATACGCTGCGTTTTTTTATTACAGGAACATCATGCACACCGTAACCATAACAACACTCCCACCGAGTCCTAGCTCCTACAGACTACCTACCCAGTTTCATTATTATTATTAATAATAATGATAATACATTTTGAGATTTCGTGCTAGATAATGAAGAGTGGTGCTTTTGGGACTCGTCGATGACGCCAAGGATCTCAAACTCCTGATGTACGGCGCTCTGTGTCCGTGTCCGTATTGTTCCCCCACTCGCTTTGTCCTACGTTAGCCGACCGCAGTCTAATTGATTTCAACTCCCGACCCCGTTCAGTTAAACCGTTACTGCATGGCGTTGGTTCTATAGTATACGTCACATGTCTTTCTTTTTTTTTTTTTTTTTTTAATTTAAAAAAAAAAAAAAAAAAAAAAATTTTTTTTTTTTTTTTTTCTTTTTTTAATTGTTTCAAAAAAGCCAAAAAAAACAAAAAACAACCACCCCAACACAAAACAAAAAAACCACAACCCCAGCAGCTGCGGTCTTATTATAACAACACCCAAAAAAAACAAAACAAAAAACAAACCCCCACCCACACCCAATTAATATTTTTTTTTTAAAAAAATAAATAAAAAAAAAAAAAAATAAATAACGAAACACAACCTACCTACCCCCCCACCCCCTCCCTCCTTCTCCCCCCTCCCCTCTCCGGCACCCGCGAAACCGGCAGCCACCCCCAGGGACAGCCGGGCAAAGCAGGCGGCACAAAAACTGTTTTTTTTTTTTTTTTTTTATTTTCATAAAAAAAAAAAAAAAAAATTATTTTTTTTTTTTTTTTTTTTCTTGTGTATGTGTAGGGGAAAGGGGTCAAAAAGGGCCACAACAGCACCACAAAATTCCTCAAAACAACACTGGGAGGGGGTTTGGGGTTTTGGGAACGATATTATAATAAAATAAAAAAAAAAAAAAAAAAAAACAACACTACAATTTATATTTTTTTTTTTTTTTTTTTTTTAAATTTAATTATTAATAATTGTAAATATATTATTTAAATATATTATATTTATTTTTCTTCTTTCTTTTTTTTTTTTTTTTTTTTTTTTTGTTGGGGGAAAGTGTATATTAGTAAAGGGGGCGGGGGGGGGGGGGACAGGGTACAATCACACACACACACACACACACACTCACACACCCATTCATACACTACGGACACTTTAGACACGCCAATCAGACTACCATGCATGTCTTTGGACTGGGGGAGGAAACCGGAGTACCCGGAGGAAACGCCCACAGCACGGGGAGAACATGAAAACTCCACACACACAGGGCTACGGTGGGAATCAAACCCCCGACACTGGAGGTGTCGATTGTTAAGAAATCGGCTTAGTGGTTATATATTTGTTTAAAAACATTCTAATAAAGAGAAATATCAGTGGGCTGTATTTATTAAGATATCTGCTGGCTGTGATGTCTTTTTTTTTTTTTTTTTGCAGTGTTTATTTAAAATTTTGTAACAGTTTTTTCACCCTGTTTGTGTGTATAACGACCGGGGGCCTGTAGCATGAAGCTAAAGGGTTATGGGATTAGTTTCGAGTTGACAAATCCAATCCAAATCAGGCTTTATTGGTACCACGACGCTGGTTATCAACACACTCCGCCAACTCGGGCTTTGATCCTTAAGCTATGACTAGTCCACGTGCGCTTGCACCTAAACGCGCGACATCGGCACCGGAAAGCCAACGGCGTTCACAAGCAGGTGCGCATAATTCAGGTTGAAAAGCAAGACATGATCTTGTGGCAATATGAAGCATTACATCCTGCACTACACAGATAACTGAACACTTCTAACCCCGGCATCTTTAGTGTGATTTCATTTCATATAAGGGTAAAGTGTCGTAATTGAAGATTTCCCCGCGCCGGGGAGTTGAATTAGTTGCCTCACTTTGCTCACAGCTGATTGGTCCAAGTTGGGTTCGAGTTCTCGTACCCAGAACGTAACCCGCCCCGGAGCAGGTCAGCCATGGCGTGTAAGTTACCATGGTGATGAACAACGCAAACGAAAACCGAGCCACGTCCATGGTACCTAAAAACCCAGGGTTGGCACGAACTAAACTGAACCGTACCTGACTAGCCATCTAAACCGGCTTCGTGGTACACTCCCCTGGTGAAGATTTGGGTCTGGTTTTGTTTTCTTTTGAATAATTATGCGAAACCCCGAAGCTCCAGTCTTGAATTTATTCAAAACAACCAGAAAGAATAGCCGTGTTCGGCATCGCCGGGTCCCTCACAACCGAAAAATGTCCTGAAACACAGAATCGCCGTCTCGGCTCGTCGTCTTAGCTGCCTTTCTTCCTCCACTCCGCTCTCCACTCGTCCCACTGCAGCAGCGTCCGGTCCGTCTGCCACCCGGCTTTCTCCAGACCTGAGTACGAGATGGATTTGTTGATTTATTTCGGGTCAGGGATTAGAAGATAAACCAGACAAACCTTAAGTACACAATGCTAAGACTTCACCGTGATCCTCTTGACAAATCCGCGCGGTTGAATTCTCGATTCTGATTGGTCGGAAGGCGTCGATACTTTTTCTATAACAGCAGCTCGGGCAGTAATCACAGGTTTATAGAACGTTTATTTAACATTAACGGAAGGAGTCTCCAGTGTCAAAGGGTCAACGTCTTCAGGACAGAGGAGTGATCACATTAATATGACACGCCGTCTTTTTTTTTTTTGGTCTTTAAACGTCTATAAAGAGAAAAACGCGAGGCTGGTGAGGGAAGAGCGTATAGCTGCTATAACGTAAGTGAGAACAGGAAGTCACTTGTCTTGCGGGTGGACTACACCATTAAAAAGTAACCAGAAGTGGATAAAAGCTACGATGAGTCGTTCTTTATCGAATCGGTCTGGCAAGAGACGATTATATGTTGAAACGTTACTTTCATACCTGTGAAAAAGGGCAGGAAGATTCGCTCCATCAGCTTGTGACTTTCGGAAACCATTACCCACGAGTCTGGAACAGACAATAACGTTAACGTCGTCCAGCGTAACAACTTTCTCTCCGGTAGTTTATAAATACCACAAAACGAGATTAAAAAAACGTGCGTTCTATTAAATATCCAGCACCGTTTAAAAGAGAAAAGTTCACCCAGGTGGGTGTGGCCTAATATTCTAACGACCACTGACTGAAAGCCGAAAAAGCGGCGGTTATGCAATCGCCATACAAATCTAGCTCCGCCCACTTCACAGTAAAAGAAGAGATATATACGAAAAGTACGTTTAGTATACCAGTTATTGAATTATTAAAAATTCGATACATGCGTTTTTAAATGATTACAAACAAAAGATCCATCCACCCATTTTCCACACCCCTTATCCCACACACAGGGTCACGGGCGAGCCCGGAGCCTGTCTCAGGGAACTCGGGGGACACCCTGGACACACGCGGGCGGACAATTTGGAAACGCCAATCAGCCTACGACACGCGTCTCTGGACTGAGGGAGGAAACCCGGAGTACGCGGACGAAACCCCCAAAGCCCGGGGAGAACATGCAGAAGGGATTCGTTTTATTATTATTAAGCATTTATCTTCAGAATTTCTGACACGAGACTTCAGCCACTTTGTCTCTTACCTCTGATCTCGGACAGGTGCGCAAGAGCTCCGTGGGGCGGTGACGGGCGTAACGCGGCGCTGACGCACACAGCCTGACACGCTGCCATGATCTCATCACGCACCGTCGCGTCGGCGCTCAAACACACACACACGCTCCCTACAGAGCAAATCGACAAAGATGAATCCGATTACGCACCGACCGAGCGGCACAGTTAATGAAGCGGGCCTCGTCGAGAAGGGGAGAGGGATTCAAGTGAAAAGGCGGCCATTTTGTTCGGACTATTGTCATATAAACTGTAAACAGTTAAATACTAGGTCATGTCGTGTCGTTCTTTAATGAAATGGCAAACTGCTGTCGTGTCGGAGGAATAAAGCCTTCAGGACAACGTTCTGTCATGAGAAAACCCGCTGATTATTTTCCTCGAACAGCATAACGGAAGAGGGTTTTATTCCTTGTATAATATAGTGGCCCTTTCCTTTGCCATATTCCAGTATCTCACACGTCCGTATGAAATCGTGATTAAATCCCGTTTAACGTCCCGTTATTCAGGAGACGGTAATTTAAAAATAAGATAAAAATCCAAATCACAGTTACAATAACTTAGAACACTAAAAAGACCTTTCTACTGACGAAAAACACCAGGAGACAGACGTCTAGGGGTCCTAGACGGTTACCTGCGTGAACATGCCATAGACCTGCTGCCATAGACCGGCATGAGGACTGCAGATGTGTTCAGAGCAATAAACTGTAATCTAAGACATCTAAGACGGTGCTACGGGGAGACAGGAAGGACACCTGATCGTCCTCGCAGCGGACAATGACATGTAAACGTGTGTGCCCGCAGACGTCATTGAGAACTTGTAAATACCTTCGGTGGAAGAGTGGAGGAACATCTCACAGCAAGAACTGACCGATCTGGTGCAGTCCATGAGGATGAGATGCACTGTAGTACTTAAAGCAGCTGGAGTCCACCACATACGGACTGTTCCTTCTGATATCGACCTCCACTTTATTCAGGGACGCATTATTCCATCTCTGTTCCTCAAACGTCTCTGAAACTCGTTCAGCTCATGTCTCGGTCGTTGAATCTTTTTTTTTAAAAAATTTTTTTATGTACAAATATTTACACATGTTAAGAAATCTGCTGGAAATAAAAGCAGTTGAATGTGAGAGGAGGTTTCTCTTTTTTTTGCCGAGTTTTTTTATATTTATATATACAGTGGTGTGAAAAGTGTTTGCCCCTTCCTCATCCGTCCTTTGCATGTTTGTCACACTAAGTGTTTTGAACATCAAACAATTTAAACAATAGTCAAGGACAACACAAGTAAACACAAAATGCAATTTGTAAATGAAGGTGTTTATTATTAAAGGTGAAAAATCAAACCATATGGCCCTGTGTGAAAAGTATGCCCCTAAACCTAATAACTGGTTGGGCCACCCTTAGCAGCAACAACTGCAACCAATTTGATAACGGAAGGGCTTTACAGCGTCCTGGAGGAATTGCAAACTCATTTTGCAGAATTGTCCTAATTCAGTTACATTGGGTTTTCGAGCATGAACGGCCTTTTAAGGTCATACCACAACATCTCAATGATTCAGGTAGACTTTGGCTAGGCCACCCAAAGTCCATGTTTTTCTTCAGCCATTGGTGGTGGACTTGCTGGTGTGTTTAGGATCATTGTCCTGCTGCAGAACCCAAGTTGTTTAGCTTGAGTATACGAACAGATGGTGGACATTCTCCTTCAATCCTTGTAGACAGCAGAATTCATAGTTCCTTTTACGGCAAGTCTTCCAGGTCCTGAAGCAGCAAAACAGCCCCAACCATCACACTACCACCACCATATTTTACTGTTGGTATAATGTTCTTTTATGAAATGCAGTGTTCCTTCTACGCCAGATATACTTGGACACACACCTCCAAAGAGTTCCACTTTTGTCTCATCGGTCCACAGAATGTTGTCCCAAAAGTCTTGGGGATCATCAAGATGTGTTGTGGAGAAATTGAGACGAGCTTTGATGTTCTTTTGCTCAGCAGTGGTTTTCTCCTTGAACTCTGCTATGCAGGCCATTTTGCCCAGTCTTTTCCTGATGGTGGAGGCATGAACGTGACCTTAACTGAGGCAAGTGGGCCTGAGTTTTTGGACTGTTGTGGGGTCTTTGTGACCTCTTTGATGAGTCGTCGCCGCTTGGGGTAATTCTGGGCGCGCACTCCGGAAGGTTCACCACTGTATGTTCGCATTTGTGGATAATGGTCTCACTGTGGTCGGATCCAAAGCTTTGGAAATGGCTTTATAACCCTTCAACTGATAATCAATTACTTTCTTTAATTCTGATTTCTTTGTCCGCATGATGTGTAGCTTTTAAATCTTCTGGTGGACTTACTGTGTCAAGAGCTCCTATTTAAGTGATGTTGATTGTGAACAGGTGTGGCAATAATCACTGGGTGTGGCTAGAGAAATTGAACTCAGGTGTGGACAACCACAGTTATAGTATGTTTTAACAAGGGGGCAATCACTTTTTACACAGGGCCATGATGGTTTGATTTTTTTCACCTTTAATAATAAACACCTTCATTTACAAATTGCATTTTGTGTTTACTTGTGTTGTCCTTGACTATTGTTTAAATTGGTTTGATGTTCCGAAACACTTAAGTGTGACAAACATGCAAAGGAACAGGAAATGAGGAAGGGGGCAAACACTTTTTCACACCACTGTATATGTGTGTGTCTCTGTAAACATGAACACAGTGCTACATTTTAAATTACCGTTTTGTATGGCTATGATGTAGGACCTGGTGTTGTTCCTCAAAGCCAGCTGGAGCTCCTGAGGCCTAAAAGCACAAACACGACAAGCCGCTCGTGTTATTTATCCGATTTATCGTCAGAGGTTTGAGGAATAAACTAGTAGAGAAGCGCACGTACCGTCTGATGACGTCTCCCAGTCGGACCCCGAGTTTGACAGGTACTTCCGTTTTAAACTCTAAAAAGAAGGACGTTCGTTTCGGTTTGGTCAGAAGGTACAGCTCTGACAGCAATCAGAGCTTTATAGAACTTTTTATTTCATTTCTTTTTTTTAAATCACAGGTTTATATCAATGCGCTCATTCTAATACATTATCGTTTCTATAGTAACCAACTATGTCACGAATGTGAACTCTACATGTCCCCATTTTCGTTAAGAGGAAGCAGGAGTCTCGCACGGGCGCATTTATGAAGGGCGGTGAAGAAGGGGGCGGGGCTTCCAGGGTGCCAGATCAAAACACGGAGCGGTCAGTCAAAAATGATAAACGACTTTACATTACAGCGAGCAGGGGCTTACCCAGAAACACCGGCTCGCTCCGATTGGCTTCTGCTGGACACAGGATCTGTCCGTCAAGCAAATACCGACGGAGGACGATTGCCAGACGGGCTTCGTTCAGCGTCTCCATGACGACAGACCTGACGGCTTTGTAGTTGGCAAACAGGTGGAGTGCGGTGAAGAGGAAGAAGAGGACAAACGTCAGCCTGAGGAGGACGAAGAACGAAGGCAGCACAAAATCAACACTGCAGCTTATATAGAGACAAAAAAAAAAAAACAAACCACACACGCATTTAAAAAGAAAGAAAGAAAGAAACTTTTATTAAAATCTTACACGGGGTTACCGGTGACGAGCGGGATTAGCACTAAGCTAACCAGCAGTCCTGCCAGATTGACCAGCGTTTCCTGTTAGAAGAACGAAGAATCATTTTCCGACAAAGCCTCAGCCGTTTTAAGACCGACGTTCTCGTTCGCATCAGAGACAGAGACACAGCCGCAGGGACCAACCTGACTGCCATCTTTAGCAGAGATGTCGGCCATGTTGTTTCTACGAGCCTGATGGACGGTTAGCGCCGCCCTTGTTGCTCCTCCGGCCACGCCCACAATCGACTGGAGCGAAAAGAAGAAACTCATCCGTCATCAAATATGAATTCAATCTCCAGGCAAAAATGCACGCGACAAAACTTTTCAGAATATCCATTTTAATAAAATCCCACAATGCACCGCAAATAGTTAGTGTCTTTTTCCTTCCTCGATCACGGAAGGCGATGTCTTCCGGGTTAGTGGCGTGCGAACCGCACGCCTGAATCATCATACGCTCACACCGAAACATCATTCGCCTCAGTTATACTAAACATTTATACACAAATCAAATGGAAACTCTCAGCAGAATCACTTCTTTTTAAACTTTAGGCCACGCCCCCTTCCTGACGCTAGTGCTGAACGACACCAAACTATGAGCGGAGTCAGAACGCGATTTGGCTTCAATGTGGCTAGGAATAGGAATTCGGACTCTTCCCAAACCGAGATTTCCTTCAAATCTGCCAAAAAAAAAAAAACCACGCCGTTAGTCTCACAATCATTTAAACTGTTGAATAAAGTCGTTATTACTCTGATACCTTAAACACTCCAGCCACGCAAACGATGAGAGTGAAGAAAGGCGGGAAGTGAGGCGCAGTGATCTCCATTAACATCGCGGCGTCGTTGAGAACGTCGGCGAAAAGCCTGGAACGGGTTTTAAAAAAAACGCAAAGTTACCCCGAACCTCTCAAATCAGGAATGTTCTCAGGAGCATTTCCAAAACCGCTCATCGCTCCTCACCTCCATTTCTTGGCTTCCGAATCCAGTTTGCTCCTGCGAGAGAAAGATAAAAAGAGGACGGAGAGGTGTTACGCCACAGAGGTGTTCGAACGCCGGATTCTAATACGTTATCGTTTCTATAGCGACAGCTCGTTAGAATCGGGTAATAGTTGAGATGGGGAAGCTTTCTGTAAGGAGATGTTTATTTAACATTTAGGGAAGGAGTCTCCAGTGTCAGCGCTTTATAACGATCAGAGGTAACATGACGAGCTGCATTTTTTGGGTTTTTTTTTTTGTCTTATTAAATTCTAAAGAGAGAAAAAGAGAGAGAGAGAGGCTGATGAGGAACAACAGGAACCAGCTTGTTTAAAAAAAAAAAACAGTCCACAACATTTAATTGTAACTATTAGAGACCGATCGATTTTGCAGATCAATCGGCACGATAACTAATTGCCAGAACTATCGATTATCGGCCAAAATCCACACCGATATTTTTTCCCGGTCGTGTGCGTTGCGTGAGCGTCTGAGAAGCATCCGCTGTCATTTATTACACGGCACGAGAGCGGCCTCTAGAGGCGAAATAAAAACTATCACTGGCAAATTTAGTTGTTATTCGAAGTGTTTTACAAAAAATTCATTTTGGACGTCTTTAATTTTTATTTGTTATTTGGAGTGTTACTTTTTGGTTCAATCTGGATGTGCATCTTTTATTTACTTTTATATTTTTTAATAGTTAATGTATGTTAATATTTATTTCATAAAAAAAAACAAATAACCACAGTACATTTTCATGGTACACTCAGTACTGTTTATTTTTGTAATAAAGTTCAGCAATATTTGACTTTCAGTGTTATGTTTTCGTTCAGTATCCATTTTAAAAACTATCGGTTCATTAATCGGTTACGGGAAGGTACCGCTCAATTTGGTTATCGCTATAATCCAGTATCGGTCCACCTCTAGCAACTAGAAATGGATAAAAAGTACAGGTCGTTCATTAATAAATGTAAATATTGTAATTGCTGTAGTATGGGAGGAGTCAAACACTTTCCTGTTACAGGATAACAACAGCTGGTCAGAAAGCTTGCGAACGCTCACCCTTTAAACCAGGCGAAAAGGATTCTCCCCAACATCCCTGTTCCATCTGAGAGAGGAAAAAGAAAACAATTCATATTAATGTATTCATGCACATCAGCACCAACAAACCACACACACACACACACACACACACCTCTGAGTAACCAAGTCATTGTCGCTGCAGCAACCGTTGCTTCTTGATTACCGACGCCGACTCCTTGCAGTGTGGCCTGAGTGGCGAGAGTGCCCGAGAGAGAGCTGGAGAAAGCCTTAAAGAGGAAAAAACATAAAGGCAAAGGAGGCGTCCATCGTTAAGTCTGAGTGCACTAACATTACCAAGACTCCAACATTCACCAATGTCTAACTGACCTGCAACGTATCCCATAACTGATACTGCACATAATCCTCACTGACGCTCTCGGGGTAACCCTGAGGCAGGAAAACGTTCTAGAGAAGAAAAGGTCTTAATGCTTTCAAGTGCTCAAAGACGTTCAATTACGCATCGTGCGTCGGAATTTTCTTCTACGATACTCCGTAGTGTAGCGCAGCTGTATAAGGACTGACCGAGGTGACGCACCTTGAACGCATCGGTTACAGATTTCCCTCTAGTTACTCGTTCCTGTCCGGTTCTCTCTCTCCACATCCCTCCATCCTTTATCCGGTATCTCCAGGACTCCTGGGAGCCGTACTTCTCGGTCGCAATCACTCCTACGCCTTCGTCCGCCATGTCCTGCTAGAAACACGAGAAACACAAAGAAGAAAAAATGAGACGATTATTCAGGCTGAAATACGGATCTATAAGTAAGGCACAGGCTCCTGATCCTGGAGAACCCCTTCCCCCCCGGTTCTTTGGGACCAGGGTTGGGAATTATTGGCCTACGCCAGGGTCGCCAACTCTCACGTTGCCCAAGTAAATCTCACGCCAAATTAAACATCAAGCCAACATAAAAATACAACAAGGAAGGTTTGGGGTTTAATTAGACCAATGAAGCCCCCGACTTCTTGATTGGACCAGTCTGAATTTCCTCCCGCTCTGTGGAATGTCACTGTGGGCGGAGACGGAGATGTCGAGACGTCGTCAGCTGTGACCATTACAACTATAGAGGAGTATTCTAAAGTGTTTGAAGAGGAGAGAGGGTAAAGACACTGGAGAAGACAGGGACGATATTTTAAAGTCACCATCCACTGAAACAGGTAGTCAGGGCAGGACATATGGAGTGGCTCCGCCCCCTTTTTAAAAGAACAGCCAATAGTGTTTCGCTTAGCCTTATTCATATTTAAATTCAATAACCTGGTCAAAATACAATGCAAAAAAAAGTTATCTTTATGTGGCATGCAGTTTGGGACACATCTCAATTCAGGTGGTGTTTCTAATCGCTGAAAAATAAAATAAATAAAAGAGTGCACATGTAATGCGGCCGTGTTAGGTATTAGGTTTTAAGCTTAAATTTGAATATACAGGTGTTATACATCTTTCGTTTAAAACACGGCCAAATATTTCGGTTTTTATTGACTTTTTTGTATAAATAATGTTTTATTTTCGCACACATCATAATTCCTGCACAAAAGTTTGAATAAATGTTATTGTTTCTAACTCGCATTCACTCACCGCGATGACCAAAATCCACTTCCGTGTTTGTCTTCGCCGCCACGTCGTTCAGGCAGCGTGCTTTCTGATTGGCTAATAGAATGTGACGTGTGGGCCAGGCTTAGCCAATAGAATAGAATAGAAGAGCAAGATGGCGGAAGTGAATTTCCTCAGGAAGTGACTGAACTTTGTGTCATTTAGTATGTGTGTGTGTGTGTGTGTGTGTGTGTGTATATATATATATATATATATATATAATATATATATATATATATATATATATATATATATATATACATATATATACACATATATATATATATACATATATATACACATATATATATATATATACATATATATATATACATATATATATATACATACATATATATATATATATATACACACACACACACACACACTGTGTACTGGTCGGCACTACACTGTCACTTACTGTGGACACTATTGTCCAGTTTCAGTAATTACTCTATTGTCTTGTTTGCACGTCCATCCATCCATCTTGTACCATCGGGTACAAGGCGGGGTACAAATCCATCACAGGGCATACACACTCACACTACGGACACTACGGACACTTTAGACACGCCAATCAGCCTACCATGCATGTCTTTTGGACTGGGGGAGGAAACCGGAGTACCCGGAGGAAACCCCTGCAGCACGGGGAGAACATGCAAACTCCACACACACAGGGCCACGGTGGGAATCGAACCCCCGACCCTGGAGGTGTGAGTGCTAACCACTAAGCCACCGCTTATGTGGAAATGTGTAGGGTTTATTTAGTTCTGTGTAGCACCGTGGTCCTGGAGGAACGTTGTTTCGTTTCACTGTGTACCAGCTGTATATGGTTGAAATGACAATAAAACCACTCGACTTGTCTTGATGTAATATTTGACATAGTTTCATGGATGAAATGAAACACAAATAGCTCTACTGAAGAAGAAAACAAAACAATAGAAACCCTCATAGAATTTGTAATGGTTTTAATGGTTATAATGGGAATTGTATTGGTTTTAATGGAAACTCTAATGGTTCCTGTGGGTCGGTGGGTCATGGTTTTAACGGTTATCTGATGGTTTGTAATGGTATTTTTAGTGGAAAACATTAGAATTTCTGTGATAGTTTTTCAATTCAATTCAGTTTTATTTGTATATCGCTTTGAACAATGGACATTGTCTCAAAGAAGCTTTACAGAAATATATAAACACAGGAGAGAGATTTTAAGTGTGTGAATTTATCCCTATTGAGCGAGACGGTGGTGATGATGGTGAGGGGAAAAACTCCCTGAGATGATATGAGGAAGAAACCTTGAGAGGAACCGGACTCAGAAGGGAACCCGTCCTCATCTGGGTAACGGCGGATAGTGTAAGAGTAAAAGAAAGTTCATTATGGTGTTTATATGAAGTCTGTTTGTTGAACTAGTCCACTGTTCACTAAAGGAGACTTGAATTCAAAAATGTATGTGGTAATTGCAGAATGATAGTTTCTACTGTTTGCTTTCCACACAGGGATATTTCAAAACGTCTGATGAAAAAGGGCAAACGTGATCTGACTCATGAGAATCAAGAAAGCTTGTGAAAAAAAACTAAGAAAAGTGACGTCAGTAACCAGCATAACACCAGGAAACAGCGAGTCATTACATCAACTAAGGAAATGCCCACTTAATAATTATATAGGATTGTGTTTCAGAAAATAAAGCTTTATAGAAAGTTAATATAGACAGATTTTGTCACGATTTCCCCTTGAGTCAGCGCTGCACTATTGCAGTGTGCTCGAAAAACCGAAGAGCACGCACGTGCACGACGAAGAGGCGACCTCTCAAGCCAAGTTCCTGTCTTTGGACTTTGTTTACATTGGACACGTGCTTTTGTTATGGTTATGTTCTGACTCCGCCCCTGTTTTGTCATTGGTTGTTTCCCGAGTGTGTGTCCTTATTGTTTTCAACTGCCCGTGTTTAACCCATGATTAAGTTTGTCATTTGTGTCTCTGTGCAGTTTACATTGTATTGAGTTAATCTCCATAAAAAAAAGCTTTGTTTCTCATTTCGCGTTTCGATTCTTGTTATTTGACCTTGTTTCTCGTTTTGAGTCTAGCCTCGCCCCATTTCTGCCCGTTTGTTGAACCTTTTGCATGTTACTCGACCACGCTTTGGATTACTGATTAGGATTTCTCTGCCTGTCTCTCTAACAAAGTCTTTTACTGCAATTGCATCCGTCCTCAAGTCCATCACGTTCCGGATCGTGACAGATTTCTTGAACAAGATGCTTCATAAAGTTGAAAAAAAAAAATCAAATACAGTGGCATTTATGCTCGGTGTACGTAATAAAACTCGTAATGAAACGTTGCTTAATTTGTTTATAATCAGTAATATTAAAAGTTAACGTATACTTTATTGTCCCCGAAAGGAAATTTATTGCGGACTACACGTTGCTGCATAGACATATTATTGTTATTATTTGTCAATTATAACAGTCATGATAGTAAAAATAAATAAAAACCTATGATCGAGATAAGCACTTATTAAGCATTTGCACAGATACAGGTACAAAGGAATTCTTGTGTCTTCTACCAGAAGGAAGCAGCTCATACTACGGATACAAGAAGTGAGTTCGATCACCTAAAATCATCTGCACCTGATTAAGATTAAGATGCTTTTCTTGCCCAACAATTCCGTCAATACCAGGTGCACCTATTTCGATTTAAGCTGTAGAGTTAGGTTCCCATACCATACCGAACAATACTTTCTAAAACAGCTTCGCACAACAGCGGCGTATCATCTTCTTAACCATTCCTGGTGTAGACGAGTGTAGACGAGGGACAAGTGCAAACCCGTTCAGTGTGTGTGGAAAGTCTGCGTTTGAGTAAGGACTTGGTCTTGTAGAACCACTTGACGATGGGCACTTCTACATATTCCTTTTCACATTTTGTAGAAACTACAGATGGAAAATATCCGACATCTGAAAACTGTCTATTTTAGAAAAGAAAGTTTTTGAATAGCTGGTCAAAATTTGTCAGAGACGCATGCACTGAGATGAACTTGAACACGAGCCGAGACAGAGAGAAGAGCGGTCTATAAATAAAGCCGTGGGAAAGGAATGTAAGTGTAGTGGTTTCTCGAGAGAGAGAGAGAGAGAGAGAGAGAGAGAGAAATAGACCCAAAAGAAAGAATGAAAAGACAGATGGCAGGAAGATAAATGTATTGATAGATTTGCAGAGCATATATCATACACAGAGGTAGTTCAGTGGGCTTTAAATAGAGCACAATAAAAGCAGGATGTAAAGGATAAAGAAATGAAATGAAGCGTATGAAGGAAGGTAAAGAGAGATCAGAGGAATAAAGGAATGATTGAGTAGAGGGTTTACTGAAAGGCACAGGAAAACAGAACGGTTTCTGGATTTAAATGTTACAGTTGTGTCGTAGGAACTTCCACTTCCTGGCAGAAGTTCTGCTTTTCCAGACTTGTGAAACGTCCATCATTACAGCCCAGATTGTGTAAAAATGTATTCAAATCTAAAGGGTTTTCTAAGAAGGATTTTTAGTTAGAGGAAAAGAAAGTGCTTTCTTTCATTGTTAAGAAATGAAGAATGATTTTTTGTGGGATGTTTTAACACCATTAGTGAGAGAAAAAGAGCGTGAGAGAGAGAGAGAGAGAGAGACTTTGACTTTTACAATCCTTTATTTAGCAAAAGTCACATTATACACATTAAAGTCAAGGTGACTCAATATATAAATAGATAAATAGTTAAAGGAGCATTAAAAAAGCATGAATAAATAACTAAATAACTAAGTCGATGCAACAATGGACAGTTGTTATGAACATCTATTCTAATCTAACATCTAATCTAATGCAGGTGTAAAACAAAGTTCTCCCCCCATTACAGAACACGGAGCCTCCTCGTAACACCACACCGCCTTGAACATCTCCACGTCTCCCAGACTTCTGGAAAAGTGCAGATCGATCAGAATTGGTGATGTGATCGGTCTGGAGAGGATTTTTTTTGGCATCGTGGTCTGTGTTCTGTGCCACTTCGTTTTCCCTTCTCAGGTAGATCGACATTTTGGCCTGGCCAAAGATAAAACTGATCACTGATCAGGGCCCTCACACTCATCTAGATCTGGAGCAATGCTCAACTAGGGAAAAGGTTCTTCCTCTGTAGGCCCAGTCTCGCTTGTTTTGTTGTCCATCAGCTGAGCACGCTCCTCTGACGTTAGGGTAGACCTGCAGCAATGTAGGAGCTTATTCACAATTTATTTGCAGTTCTGCTGGCTACATGGACCAGCCCCTGCCCAGTTGGCCCAGTTGATCCTGTGCCCCTGACCGCTCGCTGCCGTACAGCTTCGAGTAGAAGCTAACTGTCTGCTTGCGAATTTCAGTGGGCTCTGACAGAAGATCCCCTGATTCTATTCGCACAGCATGTACGAATCTTTTCTGTCCATTCTTCTGCTCTAGACCAAAAAAGAACTTAGAAGGAGCATCCATCTCATTCATGCTTTTAAAGCGTGAGCGGACCAGCGCCCCCTGTGCTGTAATGCCCCACACCTCATCTCATTCATTATAGCTTTTTTTTTTTTTTTTTTTTTACTTCTGAGGGCTTCAATCTGCCCTCGATCTCCTGTGGTCTCCAAACAATGGAGTTCCACTATTCCAGTCTCCAAGGCTTTCAGAGATCTGACAATGTCTCTTGTGACATTAAGAGTGTACTGTTGACAAAATGCTCTAATTTGAGCTTTAGCCACAACCCACCACTGTTTTATCCAAAGCGACTTACAAAGACTTACAAATGTTTCAAACCATAAAAGCGATCCAGTCTTGCCAGAGTGGGTTATCTATGGAGTGGGCCCACGTGTACTGTCGTGAGCCTCCATCATCTCCCACAGGCGCTTACGGGAGGCTACGTGAGGTTCTGTATGGTTCCTGTCCAAGTTAACTGTTGTGCAGTTAAAATCCCCACCCAGAATTAAAATATCGGCAGTGTTGCAGTCAGCAATGACATTGTCTAGCGTATTTAAGAAACTCATCCTCTCCACTGCCATGTTCTCCCCGTGCTGCGGGGGTTTCCTCCGGGTACTCCGGTTTCCTCCCCCCGTCCAAAGACATGCATGGTAGGCTGATGGGCGTGTCTAAAGTGTCTGTAGAGTATGAATGGGTGTGTGAGTGTGTATGTGATTGTGTCCTGCGATGGACTGTCCAGGGTGTACCCTGCCTTGTGCCCCATGCTCCCTGGGATAGGCGGTAAGCGGTAGAAGATGGATGGATGGATGGATCCTCTCCATTGCACTGGTGGGAGCATACACACAAATAAAAACAAAACTCTCATTCTCATAAAAAAGTGCTTACTTTTAAAAGCCTCCCGTTTAACACCTCATCTACTTGGGAATAAAATTTCGAGCAAACAGTAAGGCAACCCCACCACTAATCGATGTATTATGACTAAAAAATTGCCAGCCCACGCCACTCCTTCATCCAGTTAGTAGCATTGTTAACATTACTATGCGTTTCTTGTAACATCGCTACATCAAAACGCTTCTGCTTTAATAACTCTTACAACTTTACACGCTTTTCGTGTTCTCTTGCCGCGCTAACGTTTACACTTGCGATACGAATCCCAGTCATAAGAACAAGGTGTAGATAAAACAAACAGATGATAAAACCCATTCGAATTTAAAACACACCACACACTCTAGTGGTCATCATCAGTAGTTTCTTTGCTTACTTTAGTGATCCTTTCCTTCAGTCGAAAGATCTCTGTGTCAATAAAAGCTCCTTCCCTTCTAAAATGTTTGACCTCGTGAATAAACTGCTTCAGATCTGGGAAATCGTTTTCTAGCACAACGTTCTTTTGTCACTTGATGCTTCTTAAGAAGTCTTTAATGTCCTCCGCACGGTATCTAACTCCTCGCTGTTCTTCCTGAGAACCAAAGTTAAAAACAGAATCGGACATGTAACCGTCGCTGTCGGTTTCTTTTTCATCTACTTTAACGTCTTTTTTGGCCTGTTTGCTCCCTTGTCCCTTACCTCGTTTTTTTCCTCTTGTTTGCTATTTTAAGTTGTCCATCTCCACGTCTCCCCATCCCCCTGCCTCGGCGTAGTGACTGGTGCTTCTGAGCGACTGCTCTGATCCCCTGTACCTGCCTCTGCCAGCGCAGGTATCTCCAGTAGTGCCCCAGAATCCACTGTGCCTTTATCGGTCCAGCAAGGTTTCTGCTGGTCCAGTTCAGCCAAGCAAGGCTTCTCTGGAGCCAGTTCAGCTAAGCAGAGCTTCTTTGGGGTTCTTTCTCGTGGGTTCCTGGGCTGCAGGCTGGGATTGGGGTTCGCGCTCACAGGGCTCTGGTGCAGCAACATCTCTGGGGCTTTCAGCAGCGGGCTGAGTGGCAGCCTCAGGGGGAACGGCTCCAGTTGGCCCAGCTACGTCCTACCCCGGTCGGTCAGAAACACCAGGGTCACTCTGTCTCTCAGGACAGGCCCAGACAAGATGCCCAGATGTCCAGGGGCGCACGGTGGCTTAGTTCGCCTCACACCTCATGTTCGCCTCACACCTCCAGGGTCCGGGGTTCGATTCCCGCCGGGTCCATGTGTGGGCGGAGTTTGTATGTTCTCCCCGTGCTGCGGGGGTTTTCTCCGGGTACTCCGGTTTCCTCCCCCAGTCCAAAGACATGCATGGTAGGCTGATTGGCGTGTCTAAAGTGTCCGTAGTGTATGAATGTGTGTGTGAGTGTGTACGTGATTGTGCCCTGCGATGGACTGGCACCCTGTCCAGGGTGTACCCCGCCTTGTGCCCGATGATTCCTGGGATAGACTCCAGGTTCCCCGCGACCCTGAAGAAGGAATAAGTGGTTGAAGATTGATATATGTGTCCAAAGTTGAGCTGCAAACAATAATAATCGATTATGAATATCGTTGTCAACGAATCTCATTATGGATTAGTTGGTCTGCACGAGGCACAGAGGAGATTTGCTCATTACGTTACTTCTCTTCCGAAAACAAACTTCGGAGAGTAAATACTAAAGTTGTGTCCCGAATGAAGTACTGTACACTTACACTATGCACTACGTACTCTACCGTCCAGTGTGGGGATTTTAGAAAGGCTTTTCCTAACTGGATATTTAATCCGCTTCTAGGTGACAGCACACGACGTGATACGCACGCTAGCATTAGCAGTCACCCAGACTCACGGACAATGACTTTCTTCAGTTTACTTTCTGTCAGCGTTACCTTTTATTCCCAACATGACCTCAGTCTCCATCAGACGGAGGCGAAATCGACACGTGACCGAGGAAGAAAGTCCTCTAAGCCAGGGGCGCATTTCACATCAAACACCGCGGAGATCAAACAGTGCTGCACGAGCACAAACTTATGTTTATATACACTGCGCTTGCAGTGTAAATTCCGTCGTTTATTAAAACGGAAGTGACGTGTCAGTAACGAGGCCGCGTTGCTGATCCCACGCGGTGTAGATGTGCTGATACACAGTGAGGCGCGAGGAAGATCTGTAATGTCTCATTAAAACACTACGATCAAACGTAAACAAGTCAAATAATACTAGGTTTAGATCTTCTGCTCCATCGTTCAGAATCATCAACACCATTCTTCTAAAAGACACCGAGTGTTTAACGAGTGGAGACTTACAGCCAAGGGGGGTTTTTCTTCATGGGGAGACCAGTCGCCCGTATCTCGACAGTTCTTTTGATAGTATCTCATCAGAGATGAAAGGAGGGACATTAGACAATATGATCTTTTTGGATGGGGAACTGAGGGAAGAGACCATCGTAAGTTCATTGTTTAGTATAATTCCTTTCTGCACTAACTTGTTTGCTCTATGGACGTCATACACGATCACTACGATCGCATTGTTCATGCGGGAGGCAGAGACAATGTTCTCATGTCCCACACACACACACACACACACACACACACACACACACACACACACACACAACGCACACATGCACACTGACTTTCAGACCCCGACAAACTGCCCCACCTACTGGGGAGCCGCAAATTAGCAGCACAGTACACAAGTGTACACAGGTGTGTACCTGTGACCAGGTGAGGGACAGGGAGTGAACACACACACACACACACACACACACACACACACACACACACACACACACACACATGGGTATTTGTCT
>CM022753.1:40027908-40185408 GCA_012411365.1 Ameiurus melas | reverse complement strand
ACCGAAAGGAAAAAATGGATAGATGAAAGGAAAAGAAAGAAAGGAAAGGAAAGATTTCTTAAGAAAATCTTTAATGATGTAAATCTCCTCATATTCACTCACTGTTTTGTTTTCTTTCCGTTTAAAAGAAAATCCTGACGTCACCCCCCCCTCCCCATCCACCCCCCACACCCAGTAGAAACCCCGCTGTGACTCAGAAGCCGCGCCTTTAAAAGGAATCCGTAAAACAAGACGTGTCAAATGTGCTGGCATGTAAAGAGATATAACTCCCCTTTAATGGAAACCCACTAATTACAGAGCTCACAGTACTGTAATAACACACACACACACACACACACACACACACACAGGTAGACCACAGGGTGTGGTAAGATACACTTCTGATAATAAACCCTTATTACAGGGGCTTTATGCTCGCTCTGTAAGCTTCCCCTGTAGCTTCCACTCAGTTCCCTCCGAAAGTACTGGAACGGCAAGGCTAATCAAACTGTTTTGGGATCGAAAGATAAATACGAGACGAAAAGATCAGGATTTCAGATTTCATATCCTAATACATAAACAAACAACTCAGAACATGGCGCCTTCGGTGGACGACCACCCACCCGATTTGTTTTTGGTGAGCAAATATACTGCAACATGTGACTGACCGGTGTTTCCTGTAGCCCAGGTGAGCCCAGGTGAGCCCAGGTAGATTGATCGTTTGAACAGTTAATAGCTCTGAACGTCTACACTTGCTTTGAGCTCTGGGGTTCACCTGTGAAGACTGCATTTGTTGTTAAAAAGGATAAACCAACATGAAGACCAGAGAGCCGTCTATAGGAGAAAAGCGAGCCACCTTGAAGCCTTGCAGAGGGGACTGCAAGTCATGATTTCTTCGTGAATAGTTCGCATAAACGTTTACGCAAGATTTTTAGCAAGATCTCCTGCTAGTTCTTTAGGTCAGGGACCTGAAAGAGTACCACTGAGAATATTTATTAATTAAAGAAGATTAAATGTTGTTGTTGTTTCTTTTTTTTTGCTAAATCGAGCCAACATAGACCCATAAATTAAGAAAAATCAAATGAATCAGTGGCGTATAAACGGAGGATGGGCCGTAAACAAACGCCTCAGCTGACAAAAGATTTAGCGCTCATTTATTATTATCTTGACCATTTATGGAGTATTGTGGGCGTCGCTGCAAACGCACATGCAAATGAGCCACGTAGGTCATGTGGAGCGTCCGCCATACAACGAGTTACGATGATTAACGGAACACGATAACGCAAACACCACTGTCCGGGTCACAGAAAATTCAAATCAACGACTTCTGAAGCAACATGATTCTGTATATCAAGTGTGAGACATGTTTGGTTCAACCCCTCGAACAAAAAACAGTCAAAAAAAAAGGGGGGAGAAGAAAAAAAAGAAGAGGGAAAAAAAAAAAAAAAAAAAGAGAGGGGGGGGGAAAAAAAAAAAGGGGGGGAGGGGGGGGAAAGAGAGGGAGAGAGAGAGAGAGAGAAGGAAGGAAAAAAAAGAGAAGAGAATTTTTTTTTTGAAAGAGATAAATACAGACGAAGAGAGAGAGAGGTGGAGGGAAAGAGATAAACAAACAGAGAGCGTGAGAGAGAGACGTGGAGGGAAAGAAAGAGAGGGGTGGAGGGAAAGAGAAACAGAGAGAGATAGACAGAGGTGGAGGGAAAGAGAGACAGAGAGAGGGGGAGGTAAAGAGAGACAGAGAGAGAGACAGAGAGAGGTGGAGGGAACGAGAAACTGGGAGAGAAACAGAGGGGTGTAGGGAACGAGAGACAGAGAGAGAGAGACAGAGAGGTGGAGGGAATGAGAAACTGAGAGAGAGACAGAGGGGGTGGAGGGAAAGAGAGACAGAGAGGGGTGGAGGGAAAGAGAGACAGAGAGAGGTGGAGGGAAAGAGAGACAGAGAGAGGTGGAGGGAAAGAGAGAGAGAGAGGTGAAGGGAAAGAGAAACAGAGAGAGACAGAAGGGTGGAGGGAACGAGAAACTGAGAGACAGAGGGGTGGAGGGAACGAGACGAGAGAGGTGGAGGGAAAGAGAGACAGAGGGGTGGAGGGAAAGAGAAGAGAGAGGTGGAGGAAGAGAGACAGAGAGAGGTGAAGGGAAAGAGAAACAGAGAGAGACAGAAGGGTGGAGGGAACGAGAAACTGAGAGACAGAGGGGTGGAGGGAAAGAGAGACAGAGAGAGGTGGAGGGAAAGAGAGACAGAGAGAGGTGGAGGGAAAGAGAAACAGAGAGAGACAGAAGGGTGGAGGGAACGAGAAACTGAGAGAGAGGGGTGGAGGGAACGAGAGACAGAGAGAGGTGGAGGGAAAGAGAGACAGAGAGAGGTGGAGGGAAAGAGAGACAGAGAGAGGTGGAGGGAAAGAGAGACAGAGAGAGGTGGAGGGAAAGAGAGACAGAGAGAGGTGGAGGGAAAGAGAGACAGAGAGGGGTGGAGGGAAAGAGAGACAGAGAGAGTCGGAGTGAAAGAGAGACAGAGAGAGGTGGAGGGAAAGAGAGAGAGAGAGGTGAAGGGAAAGAGAGCGAGAGGGGGTGGAGGGAAAGAGAGACAAAGAGAGACAGAGAGGGAAATACAGATGTGTTTCTGCCCCCTTGCTCCATCACTCTGTTCTGCAGAATTCTTTCTCATCTACATTTTAGTCTCTCTCTCTCTCTCTGTTTATTTCTGTCCGTCTCTCTGCATTTCAGTCTCTTTTGTGATCTCTCTCTCTCAGTCATTCTCTCAGTCTGTCAGTTCCTGTTTATCTGTCCGTCTCTCTTTATCTATGCCTATATTCTCTGCCCGTCTCTCACTCTCGGTCTGTCCGTCTCCCTTTCTGCCCGTCTCGTTCTATCCTTCAGTCTCTCCCTCACTTTCTCTGTCCTCTTCTTGTATCTCTCTCTCTCTGTGTTCAAACAGAAAGGTGATTCTGAGGTAAACTGATAGTGTTACAGTAATAGTGTGTCACGGCCGTGTGTGTGTGTGTGTGTGTGTGTGTGTGTGTGTGAGACCTGAACTCTTTGTATCAGTGCCCAGTTTCATTGTGATGCCACTGTGGCATGGTTTTTCCTGATCATCCAGCTTTTACGGCTTGACAAACCTGCAAGCAACACACACACACACACACACACACACACACACACACCCTAAACACAATAGTAACTAACCCACAAAAACAACAAACAGAGTCTCTAACAAGGCTGTATTCTCTCGCTTAAATAAAATTTTTTATTTTTATTTTTTTAATTCGACAATTAGAGCTGAGAATTAGCTCTGAAGCAAAGATATGATCTCTGTCAAACATCAAGCACCACATTTCTCTCGTCTACGCTTCTAAACCGCTAAATCATCACACGGCGTCTCCGAGTCGTCAAACCCACCGTACAAAAGTAAGAGGCGTGGCCAAAACGTTCAAAGTAAAAACAAATTTTCTTTATTTTTTTTAAACTGTGTTCTCGAGCCAAACGAGGTGTGTGTGTGTGTGTGAGAGAGAGAGAGAGATGCTAAACTACAAGTTAATAAGCTTCCATTGATTCGTATTAACCTTACAGCAAACAGTCAGGTCCATAAGTATTTGGACAGCAACACCATTTTAGTCCCCTTTCTCCATTTTCACGGGCTCAAAAGTAATCGGACAGTTGACGGCTCAGCGGTTTCGGGTCCAGCTGTTTCCTGTACATCTCTTCTTCTTCTTTTTTTTAATTGAAGCTCAAGGTTTCAAGAGCGACTTCCCTTCTGTGTAAAAACCGAACCCATTTCCTCTCTCTAAAACACATTTCCTGTACATTCAACTCCTTTACAAATATCGAGAAAAAGAAGAGAGAGAGAGAGAGAAAAAAAAAGAAAAGAGAATGATTTCTGGATTAATTTCTCCACAGCTCCTTTCAGACGTGCAGATTTAGAGATGCAAGCTCTTAACGTGGACGCATCTTCCCGTATTTTTCCTTTTCTCCCCCCCTCTCCCAAGAAAACAAAAATGATTTTACAGCTTGGGGTTTAAGGTTTGGTGGCTGTTAATGTTTTTCACACCATCAAGCCCTACTGTAACCTCAAGTGTTGCTTGATATGGTAGTAGTTGATGATACGACACTGTGGGGTGTGTGTGGGTGGGTGTGAGAATGTTATTGCGAAGTCAAAATGAAAACGAAAGACAACATGAGAAGGGAAAAAAGGGGACTCTTGTGATGGAGACTATACATATGAGTCACTGGCGTTACTGATCATGACACGGTGTCGTTTGTGTTCGTCCCCGATGTAGGAAACAATGACGACCTCAAACCACGAATCAAACAGCAGCACTCCTCTGACCCAAATGAAGAAGTCAGTGGATGTAGAGAAAGGCTCTGATGGTCAACACCTTACAGTGAAAGACTACAGGAAACTGGCCATCTGCAGCATCATATGCGGCCTGTCCTGCGTCGGCATCGTGTCTCTCATTTACTCAGTTAAGGTAACTAACACACACACACACACACACGGATATTACACCACACAGCAACATCTTATTACTAACCTACTATTAGCACACAAACACTTACAGGTAGGCTTGCATACAGTGCCCTACAAAAGTATCGGAACAGCCAGGCCGATTCATTCGATCGTGCTATACACCGACGACGTTTGGGTTTGAGATCGAAAGATGGCGATGAGACGGCGGTTTAGGGTTTCAGCTTTTATTTCCTGGTGTTTACATCTAGACGTGTTAAACAACACAAAACATAGAAGCTATTGCATCAGACCACACGCTTTTTGAGCCCGTTTCAGAAGCCCAAGCCATGACACTACCTCCACCATGTTTCGTAGATGAGCTTGTATGTTTTGGATCATGAGTTAGATCCTTTCTTCCTCCACACTTTGGCCTTTCCGTCACTTTGACAGAGGTTAGTCTTGGTTCCAGAACTTTTGTGGATCATCTCTGTATTTCTTTGCGAATTCCAATCCGGCTTTCTGATTCTCTTAAGTCTTTTTTGAACGGAGGATCGTGATACTTTCTTTCCTGCCCTCTGGAGGTTGTCGGTGATGTCACAGACTCTTGTTTTTGGGGTTTTTCCTTCACAGCTCTCATAATGTTTCGGTCATCTGTTGTTTTTCTTGGCCGAACCGTTCGGTGTCTGTTCCTCAGTACACCAGTGCTTTCTTTCTTTTTCGGGGCATTCCAAATTGTTCTATTGGCTATACCCAATGTTTGTGCAGTGGACTGATTGATTTTCCCTCTTTTTCTCCGCTTCAAAATGTCTCGCTTTTCTCCCATTGACAGCTCTCTGGTCTTCATGTTGGCTTATCCTTTGTAACAACAAATGCAGTCTTCACAGCTGAAACTGAAGCCTAAAACCAAGAACAGATTAATAGACAGAGCTATTTATTGTTGAAACAATTAATCTAACAGGACACACCTGGGTGACTAGAACCACACGTCAGTCACATGATCGGATATCTTTGCTCGCCTACAAATCGGGTGGTTAGCTATATAGCAAAAGCTGCTATGTTCTATGTCGTTTAACACGTCTGCATATAAATACCTAGAAATAAAAGCTGAAATTCTAAACTCTCTTCTCGGCTTCATCTTTTGATCTCCAGATCTCCAGATGAGACGGGTGGCTGCTTTTAAAAACACTGCGAAAAATGACATCAAGCGAAAATATCTTAAACGTAGACTAATTCATTCTTACTAAATTCTTACTCTATTAGCAGATCATTTTTGCTTCATTCTATATATATATAAAAAAAATTATTATTGCAAAACAAATCGCAAAACAAATCTACTTCAAACAGGAAGGAAGCTACTGAAGAAAAACCGTTTCAGATATCTGACCTTGTTTGGATCAATCTCCAAATCGTATCGGTTCACGAGAACCTCAGAACATTGTCCGAAAACCCCCTAGAGGCGGAGGCATAAAATGTTCCTGACCAATCAGGTTGTACCTCTGGGGTCAAGTGTGAAGAAGCCTTAGTTCACCTATTTGGCTTTATTTGAAGCACATTTACACGTTTAAAACTCATCTTCACAAGAAAACTAAAATAAAAGGTGTTCTGCAGCGCGGACCCTGGGGAAACACGGCTCGATTGTATGAAAGACCAGAACTTCACATCAGGACTTCAGACCCTGCAATAGATTCCCGTTTAGTCCAAATATAGACTCAAACCTCTTTTGCAACAAGGTTAAGAATCTATTCTAGGACATAAAATATGTAATACTTAACTCATTAATTCCTCGACACACTTCATTAATAAGATCATTATTTTTTTTTAAACACACAAAGAACATAATTCAACACATCTGAAAATCCTAAACGGATATATTTCTGATACAAATAATCCTCACCTCCACTTAACCTCGTGTCTTCTTTCTCATTCTCGCCAGACTCGGGAGTCCAACAAGAAGTACGGTGGTGAAGCGCCAAACAAAGCCAAAGAATATTCTAGAAAAACCTTAAAATGGGGAATAGCAGCCATCGTTGCATGTTGTGGTCTGATCATTCTCATCCCACTGCTATTGGGACTGCTGTCCTACCTTCTGACGTTTATAAACTGAAGCGCAGTTCATCAAAAACGCCAAATGGAGAACATCTGAGCCCAAGGAATGCACAACGCATTGGAGTCATGGACCTCCAAGTAAACAAACAAACAAACAAGACCGACATAGGGATCCGAAGCTGCCAAGCTGAGACGCATCTTGAAACTTTCAAATGCAGACCTGAAAACGCCAAAACAAAAAGACCAAACTGAAACATGGAGTCCAAGAAGACATCACGCCAAACAAGAGGTGTGAAACCCAGAAGTAGCACTCGACACAAACTGCATCAAAGAGGATGATTCCTCCACCACCACCACCACCACCACCACCAAGGCCCAAACCCCAAGCAGCTCCACACAGAACGCAGCATGAACTTTTTGACACTTCTAAGATTTCCCATTTGGACAAACCACCTGAACCAAAAGCTGTGAAGTCGAGATGAACTTTTAACCTTTTTTTAGAAAGCTTGCTTTATCACTGTGGTGGAATTCTACAGGGTGTGTAGAACGTTTCTGACCTGATGGACCACTGAGCATTAATCCATTTCAGATTACACACATACATATATATATATATAAAATATACGCATTACAGGAAGGGTGTTTATTCAGAAATCGCTGAAGGAACGAGCTCTAGTAACTTTCCACGGATGAACAAATTATTGTTGTTGTTAAAGTGTTGTTGGTTTTCGCGTTGTTTACCCGTTACGAAGAACGTGTATATAAAGTGTCACTCGAGCTCGCCTCAACCTGCATACAAATGAGACGCGGTGTAAAGACAAAAAGACTCTCATGTACAGGACACAACCCACTTACGCTTCGTATGTTCTGGTTTACAAGACAGTAAATTCTTTTAAGTATTAGGTCACGGTATGCAGTTTGAGGCGGTTCTCAGAGCACATGTCAAGAAGTCCCTCCCCCTCTCCAACAAAAAGCACAAGATTGTGTTACAGTTCTTATAACACTGCATTATTTTAGCTACCGTTGTACATTTTCGTCTTTGTTGTTGTTGTTGTTGTTTTTAAATACCGTGAACATTAAAGAACATACTTTCCAACTGTTTACAAGCGACTGATCAATTTAATGAGTTTCAACAATAAAAACAAAAGAAAAACCCCACAAAAAACAAGGAATATATTACATAGAAAACAACGCACCTTCACCGGTTTCTGGAACATCCACGTGGGCTGCCCTTGTAGCTACGAGTTATAGTTTGTACTTATTATATAATATTAAAAAAATAATAATAAAAAAGAACAACAACACACACACGACATGGCGTGAGTCGACTTTGTACGGCACGAGAGAAACCTCAGATATTGCGACAGAGATTATTATTATTCCTATTTTACAAAAGCATTTACACGACATGGTCACGGGAAAAAAAAAATGAAAAAAGTAAACACACACACACCCTGAGAGACCGAGTGAACTATTCAGGCATCCTCATGACTTCATGAACAGTACAGATGCATTTCTTTCTTTCTTTCTTTATTAATTCTCCGTTTTGAATACCAGACCTCTGGACACGAGCTGTAATCTTACATCGGGCCGATGGGACGCCTCGTCGGGCGTCATCGTGGAAGTTAAGCGCTTGTAGGGACGTCTTCTGTAAACGAATCTGCACCAACGCCTACTCGAAACACGCCGGACAGACCGTCTGACAACTTACGCCGACGACGAAAATAACTCGAGACTTAGAACTGCTTTATACACCGGAATCTCACGAGACGAGCGGACGGACTGAACTGAAGCCGGGTTCGTCGTGTAAACAGCTCACTCTTGTGGTAATAACTTCTGGAGTTCCTCACCGCCGCCTCGAGTTCACTTCCCCGTCGCCTAGCAACAGTGCTCTTACTGTAACTATAACCGCATGGAATGGCGAGTGAGTCATGTGTTCGCTTAGTTTCCACATGACTAGATCAAAAGTTTCTATTAATAAAAAAAAAAAAGAAAAGAGCCTGGAAGAGATATAATATAGTCAACATCTGCTGTATCGGATACATCTGAACACAACAAAAATGCTAAACTGGGACAAATCGTGTCGGTGTTGGACATTATTTCAGGCCAACGTTGCTCAGACACCGCTGTACGTTAGTACGTTTCTGAAATCTGGAAAAAGGCTGCGAGAGAACTCGTCGGAAGTGACGGGGTCTCCTTCAATCCGTCAGGAAAACTTTACAAAGCGCACGCTGTACAAGCATCCGTCTGTACACGAATACAAAGGGGGAACAGCTGAAAAGAAAAAAACAAACAAACAAGCAAACAAAACGTATATTTCTGCACGTGTATGCTATGGAAAGAAAAACAAGCCAGACTGGAGGTTTCAGTAAACCATGTGCTCCGTCGCCATCCACTCGTCCAGTTCGTTCAGTTTTGAGCACAAGAGCGAATCAATGTCCTGCAGATGAAGCGCTTCTTCTTCCCTGCCTCTGCGGGTTCTTCCCGTGCCGGAATTCCCTGCTGCTTTTCTCGGAGCGCCGCCCCCTCCTGCTCCACCAACCAGAGGCCTCCTTGGCTTCCTGGCCACGCCCAGTTCGGGAAACATGACAAAGCGCTTCGCCCGTTTCGAACCCATCAGGGTCTGGGAACCGTCTCGCCGGCTAAGAGGGACTTCAAATATGGTCTCCAAGCGTCTGGGGGAATAAACAGGAAACATTACTTAAAAGGTCATTAAAAATAAATAAATAAATATATAAATAAATAAATGTAAGAACGCATAGAATCTATTCTGACGGTGGTATTCTCAGTGTGACTTACCCATAATGCACTGCAGTCCTTAACACTGAGAAATAAATGGGTTTACGTGGAACATTCTTCTTAGAATTATTCGAAAATGAAGTGTAAAATGATTTATGTTGTATGAAACGTGGCCAGTATTCGTGTGTGTGTGTGTGTGTGTGTGTGTGTTGAGCGCTTCTATGCCTTATACAACAAATATTTCAAAACATACACACCGCCGGTCAAAAGTTTGGGGACACTCGACTGAAACGTTTCACACGATCTTAAAATCCTTTCGATCTGAAGGTGTGCGATTAAACGTGTGAAATCCGTGTCGTTGAGAACGATATCATCGTGCCGACGTTTTCGTCTCTTTCATCAGAAAACTAACATTTTATTTACAAAATAATAATTATTATTATTTTTTTTTTTAAACGGATGACTCGGAGCGAAATACTCCGCAAAATACGCTGCATTTTAAACCGAGTCGAGTCTTAGATCAGTGGAGTCGAAGATTAATGCTGAAGGTCCGGGTGTAGGCTGCAGGTTTTCATTCCAGCCAATCAGGAGCCGGACCTGCTAGTCAACCGAAGGTCACGCTCGACAGACGAAACAGGTGGAATCGGGTGTGGCTCCTGATTGGTTGGAATGAAAACCTGCAGCCTACACCGGCTCTTTGCACGCAAGGTCTGAAGCCACCTGCCACACTTTAGCTGGAACTGAGAAAACAGAGCAAAGAGAGTGCTTTAATTCTATAATCGGACTCGTTATGATGTTTATTTATTTGTACCTTTTGGCTGAACGCGTGGAAAATGAACAGACGACATTTGTTGAGAATTTAAGCTTTAAAAATCTCCTCTAGCTGAAATCTAAAAGTCAAAATGTGTGTGTGTGTGTGTGAAGGCCAAATTGTACACTAAAAGACCCGTGTTGAGGCCGAGATAAATGCACTGTACAAACAGTGTAACAAGAGAGCGCATGAAATGTCAACTTGAATAAAAATACCAAAATATAAAATCAATATTTATTTCTTTATTTTTTATCCATGTGGATGTCTGTGACAGTACACAGTACCACAGCTGTGAATTATGAACATTTCCAGGATGTTATTTGTCAAGCTTTTCAAGTTTTGCAACCATAATGAGATGCAAAGACTTCCAGCCAATCGCTGCACAGTGGGCGGAGTTTGTCCCAATACGAACGTGTAGTGATTGGTGAGAAGCGCGTTCGAGGGAGGACTCACCCTTCAGGAGGTTTGCTGAAGTTCTTGTTTGTGTAGATTTCCTCCACGCTAAAAACTTTCTTCTTTATCCTGGAAATACACAACATCTGCATATGTATACACACACACACACACACACACACACACACACACACACACAGCAGGCAGTAACTGACCTGACGACTTTGGGGAGACCCATCGGAGTCAGATTGTACTGTGGTTTGGGGAGAGTTTTGCGGATGCGGATCGAGGACACTTTTCTGTGTTCCGCTTGTTTGTTGTCGTTCTGGAAAAATAATAAATTAAGGAAAGAAAAGAAAAAAAAAAAAAAAAAAAAAGACACCCGTGTTAGGACAAATCATGATACTGACCAACGATCCACACAACAGCCACAGAGTTAAAATGAGCATTTTATCAGCAGAAAAAAAAACAAAAAAAAACAACAAAACAAAAAGTAAAGAAAACACAAGTTTGACTCCCATCACTACAACAGCCATTAATGGTGGGAGGGGCATACTCTTTCTCCCCTGTCAATCACTATAGATGCGTTTCTAATCAATTCGTGACTTTGTCCTGTACGTAAAATTGGAATATCGCATCGAACATTCACGAATAAAGCGCCGTTTGTATCCCGTGTGTTCAAGAGAACAAAATAGTCACTTCCGGAGTCTCGCGCGCCGCCATTTTTACTTTCCTGAGCCGATTATCCAATCCCACGATGTGTTGAGGAAAAGTCACATGACTTCTTTTTTTATATTTTTTTTAATTAGGAATTTATTCGGTAAATGTGTTTCCGTCGTAGTTCGTGCGCACGACTTCTTATCGAATAAAAAAATTATAATCATCCGCCTCGATTGATTGAGCGTGTACAGTTTTTTTGCACGCGAATTTTTGGAGATTTTATAAACATCGCAAAAAAATCGCCTAGAAATACATGGATGGAAACACAATTGTCTTGAGGACGTAAATATACGTCACTCGTCACAGCTTTGGTAGGACGACGTTTAATCTGTGGTTGGACTGTTCTTTGAGAAATCAAACGCAAGACAGGAAAGGTGGCACCTTAATCTCCGAGTCGGACAAAGCTTTCTCCTCGGATACGGCAGAGGGTTGCTCGTTTTCCTCGCTTTCCCGCCGGATCGCGCCTTCGTCTGTCGCCATCGATACAGCAACGAACGCACTACGAAAGCGGAAAAAAAAATAGATCAGTGTTCTGTTCGCTTCTATTAGACAGATTCGTTCATTCACAGGTTTAAACAAAAACCGCTTCATTTTACCTGCAGTGTAAGGACACAGAGGACCGCTCAGGTGTGCGAGGCGCACCGGCATAGAACGCGGATCCGCTAGTCGCGCTGAACGACGGCGGCGAAGACGACGTGACGCAGCCGAGGTCACTGCTGCTGGCTCCGTATCCGCTGTCGTCGCCGTGTCCTCCGCTCGATTTCTTGGAAAGGAACGCCAAGGGGCTCGATAAAAAACAGGAGACGAGGGACGCAAAGGATTTGGACGGAGATTGTGTGTACGGAGGACTGGAAGCACTGCCCCATTTGGGATAAACTTCCTTGCGGAGGCACAAGGGGGCGATCTCGCGCTCGATTTCGACACTGCACACGGTGTGTCTGCGAGCACGCTTGAACGGAGAGGGTACGTTTACGTCTAAATGAGGCGCCTTTTTCAGGGGAGAAGGAGGACAACAGAGGGTTTTGTCGCTGACGGGAGCTGAAGGGGCGTCGTTACCGTTCTGCAGCGAGGCGATGTCGGGGCAGGACAGGCTGCGCTTGAGCCGATTCGAGCCTGACGCCGATCCCGGCTTCGAGTCGTCTCCAACGTCCTCTCCCGTCTTCCTGCCCTTTGTCGTTATTCCGCAAGTCACGATAGAGTTCGCTTCCTTTTCTACGTCCACTCCTGACCCGACCTTCAGCGTCAGAGACATGGACATCCCCTGATCTTCAAACGCATCCACGGCTCTTTTAACTCTTCGCGTACTCGAGCTCTTTTTGCTAACTTCTGGCTTTTTAGCTGCCAGCGTTGCGGACGTCTCAGGTTTGCGCTTGGCTTGACGGATATTGTTCCTACGCGCCGGTTTTGAATCTGAAGATCCGTTGCTGGACCTGAAATGCCCTGCCGGATTTTCCGTGACGTCCGATTTCCTCTCTTTATCGTTCTTACGCCGTCTCGTCGTTCGGGAACTAGCCCACATCGACGGAGGACCTTCTGGCGGTGTGGAATCGTCTGTCGTGTTCGTGCTGACGAGATCAATCGAGGCACTTTTGGTGGTATCCAAGGCTTTTTCCCTTTTACTTCTGGATGCTCGCATTCCTCTCGCTGAGGAATCACAGGAGTTTAAGCCTGGCATTTGAACATCTCCAGTATTGCACGTGCTAAGGCACTCGTCCGAGACCTGAACTTTTCTCCGTTTACCATTCTGAACCAGCATCAGGTTCTCCAAAATCTTGGTCTGCATGACCATCGGAGATTCTTCCTCTTGGACTGTCCCAATTGTGCCTTTTTTCCCCATGCTTTTCGCCATTCCCGCTTGTTCACGTCTCTCGACTCCTCTGCCTTTCTTACTCTTTCTGATAGCCGGAGTTGGACGCCTCAACTTTTTGGGCTGATCTTGATCATCTGCCTGCCCTGTTTGCTTTATTAACTCATCCAGTGTCTTTCGTTCACACAAAACGATTAATTCCTGCACTGCTTTCCCAGACCCAGAACCTTTCATAAGGCTCGTCCTGACGGAGCCCGTACCGTCCGCCAGATCTGTGCGTTGGAGTGGATTTAATGATTCGCAGTTCTGTTTTTCTTCCCCGCTGCACTGGGGAGCATTTGTAGGCCTGGCCGCTTCCGTAATCCGATCGGTCGATCTTCTTTCGCTTGAAGACACGAAAGACCCGTCGTCCTCTGGGATCGAGTCTTGTCGATGTCCTGATCCGTTCTGCGAAACCGTCACTTTATTCTGCTCGGAATCGCTCGAACTGGTGTCGAAACTCAGTCTCTGGATGATTTTCAGTTTTGTCAAAGGAGTAATCTTCTCCTCTTTTATCGAAACTGCGTCGTCTACATCCTCCTGGCTCTCGTGTGTCACAGACGGAGCTTCGTCGTTCGACCCAGCCGGAAGCTCGATGGGTTTGAAAAGCCGCACGGGACTCATGACGATCTCCGTGAAGCTCGCCATCTTGGATTTGAACGACTGGAAAAGAGGGCCGATCACCCATCTCTTTGCTGGTGGGGGGCTTTCGGGATCTTTTTTCTCAGAATCCTGGGCTTTGGTCACATCACGTGGACCTAAAGATAACGACGCCAAGTCCAACTTGCGTTTATAGGACCTTGTGGTTTTATCTCTGAAATCAAATAACAAAAATATAAAATATATATAAGATTGGCAGTTCTCCCAACACCGGCACTTTCTTCAAAGCCTTTTCTTCTCTTCTCTTCTCTGTCCCCCTCCTCATCCTACCTCCCTCACTGCAGATGACTTTGCCACTTTCTTTTCCAACAAGGTAACATCAATCAGGAACCGGCTCCTCCTCCATGTAACTCCCAACTGACATCCTTCTCTCCTCTCTCAGAGACTGAGGTCTCTAAACTCCTCCTCTCTAGCCATCCCACAACCTGTCCTCTTGACCTTATCCCTTCTCACCTTCTTCAGTCCATCTCTCCCACACCATTACCTGCACTCACACACATCTTTAACACATCCCTCTCTACTGGCACATACCCGACCTCATTAAAACAGGCCCGGATTACCCCACTGCTTAAAAAAAACATCACTTAACCCTTCTATAGTTGACAACTACAGACCTGTTTCCCTCCTCCCTTTTCTTTCCAAAACTCTTGAAAGAGCCGTTTTTAATCAACTCTCCAATTTTCTCACACAGAACAACCTCCTGGACACCAAGCAGTCTGGCTTCAAGAGCAATCACTCCACGGAGACTGCTCTGCTTTCCGTCACTGAAGCCTTACGACTAGCAAGAGCAACCTCTAGATCGTCTGTCCTCATCCTTCTCAACCTCTCTGCTGCTTTCGACACTGTGAACCATCAGATCCTCCTGTCAACTTTCTCCAGCCTGGGACAGAACGGTTCTGCGCTTGGTGGAATCCTATCTCTCTGACAGATCCTTCAAGGTATCATGGAGGGGAGGTATTTCTGAAACTCAGCAACTCATAACTGGCATTCCACAGGGGTCAGTTCTGAGTCCACTGCTCTTTTCTATCTACACTACATCTCTAGGGCAGGTGATTGAGTCTCGTGGCTTCTCAGACCATTGCTATGCTGATTATGCTGATGACACCCAGTTCTATTTGTCCTTCCAGCCTGACGATCCATCCGTCTCTGCATGTATCTCTGCTTGCCTATCGGACATCTCGGTCTGGATGAGGGAACACCACTTTAAGCTCAACCTGGCAAAATCTGAGCTTCTCGTCATCCCAGCCTGTCCCTCATTCAACCACAACCTCACCGTACAGCTCGGCTCAACCACACTCAAGCCAACCAGGACGGCCAGGAACCTTGGGGTGATTCTTGATGAAAACGTGACCTTTACAGACCACATCTCAATAACTGCACGGTCCTGTAGGTTCATCCTGTATCAAGAAAATCAGACCCTACCTCACCGGACAGGCTACACAGATACTAGTCCAGGCTCTTATCTCAAAACTGGACTACTGCAACTCACTACTCTCGGGCCTCCCGGCCAGCTCCATCAAACCCCTTCAAATGATTCAGAATGCAGCAGGCGTGCTGTCTTCAACCAGCCCAAGAGAACCCATGTCACACCCCTCTTCATCTCCCTTCACTGACTTCCTGTAGCTGCCCGCATCAAATTCAAGGCCCTGATGCTCACCTACAAGACCTTGTCTGGAACAGCACCCTCCTACCTCAACTCTCTCCAGATGGTTTACGTTCCGTCACGCAATCTGCGATCGATTAACGACCGAAGCTTAGTAGTGCCTGCTCAGCCTGGCTCAAGGTCCTTTTCAAGAACCTTCACACTAACTGTTCTTCAGTAGCGGAATGAACTTCCAACCTCAATCCGGACCGCGGAATCTCTCACCATCTTCAAAAAACATCTAAAGACCCGCCTCTTCCGTGAACACCTCACCAATCCATAAAAAAATTTTTTATTTAAAACATTGCACTTACACCTCTACTCTGCACACCTCGCTTCTTCTGGAACTCAATTAACGGATCTTGTATGATAGCACTACTTGTATTGTTTCCTGCTTGATATATCGCTTTTGCTTGTATTTTCTCATATTGTATCATTTAGAAAGAGCAGAAAGAAATGCACTCACTCGGGCTGTCTGTGTCGACTCTCGTCTCGGTCTTCACGGCTTCCCTGAAAAGGGTGGAAACAGAACATTAATACTAAGGGCTTGTTTGTTTTATTTGGTTCTGGAGGTCATTTCTTCAAGACCATCAGGACGCCTCATTTGGATGTTTACGCTCACATACAATATACTGGATGCCTCAGAATGCAGTGTTATATACACTACAGGTGCATCTCAAAACATTTTATATTGCGGAAAAGTTAATTTTTTCCCATAATTGAATTCAAAAAGTGGAACTTTCATATATTCTACATTCATTACACAAAGTGAAATATTTCAAGCCTTTTTTTTGTTTGTTTGTTTGTTTGTTAGTTAGTTTTAATCTCGATGATTACGTCTTATAGCTCACGGCTTATAGCAATCAAAAATCCGGAATCTCAAAATGTTCGAATGAAGAATTTAGACTACAGAAATGTCGACCTTGTGAACAGGATGTTAATGTATGCGCCGATACTCGGTCGGGGCTTTAATCCTTCTGCATGAATTACTGCGTCGACGCGGCGTGGCGTGGAGGCGATCAGACTGAGGCACCGCTGAGGTGTTCGTTCTGAAGCCCAGGTCGCTTTGATAGCGGCCTTCAGCTCGTCTGTATCGTCGGGTCTGGCGTCTCTCGTTGGCGTTCCTACTGGAAAAGGAAATCAGCATCTCCATAAAGCTCGTCAGCAGATAGAAGTATGAAGTGCTCTAAAATCTCCTGGTAGACGCTGCATCGAGTCTCGACTTGAGAAAACACACTGGACCGACACCAGCAGATGAGCTCGCTCCTCAAATCATCACTGACTGTGGAAACTTCACACTGGACTTCAAGCAGCTCGGATTCTGTTCCTCTCCACTCTTCCTCCAGACTCCGGAACCTTGATTTCCAAATGAAGCGCAACATTTACTTTCATCTTCTGTGTGTGTACTGAACCAGACCGAGAGATTAAAGCCTCGGGAAACCTTCGCAGGTGTTTTGAGTGAATTCGCTGATTACAGCTCTTCTCAGGTCGACATTTCCGTATTATAAATTCTTTATTCGGATATTTTGAGATACCGGGTGTTTGAGTTCTTTTAGCTGTATGTCGTAAATCACAGAGAGTAAAACAAACAAACAAAAAAGTCCTGAAATAGTTCACTTTATGTGTAATGAATCTAGAATGTATGAATTTTCCATTTTTTAAATTAATTATGGAGAGAAAAAAAAAAAACTTTTTTCATGATATTCTAATATATGAATTTTTTGTAGATGCACCTGTATGACAAACATTTTAAAACATAATTAATAGAGGTAACGTGACCTGGTATATAGAGTCCAGTAATCTGTCTAACAATTTAATTGAAAAAGTTTCTAAACTGTTTTCGCTCATTTAATTTTCAATTCAAAAGCAACATCTTTTTTAGCAGGAAATGAAATTGTCGATCACGCAGGAACGCGCGTGCGCGAGTGTGTGTACGCCGCTCAGTAGACCATGAAAGTAGATTAACATCGCTCAATTAAACTCGTTACACAAACACAGACAGGCGATAACAAATCACAGCTCAACTAAACCCTGAATAAATGTGTGTATAAGACTCGTGCACTGACGAATCAGGAGCTTAGTTTATACATCAATCCGACTGATAACGCAATCGTCGTGGAAACCTTTTATGCAAGTAGATATAAGGAATAAAGAATAGTAGGATATTATAGAGTTCGTCAGTGATCTACGATTATCAACGCATTATTAAACAACCAAAGAGAAAATAAATAAACAAATTAAAGGGAATGTGGGATTGAAAACTTTACCAAGGGTGAGTGGTAATCATGAAACGCTTAATGATTAGGTAATTAGATAAATCACTAGTTTACACCATTTCTAATTTCTCTTTTCGTTTGTCATTCCCAGAACCTCCAGACACGGAACGTGGGCTTTCTTCGGCGCTGCCTGGGTTGCGACCCAAAACGCACTTCATGTTTGATTCGCTTCCTGCAAGAGAGTCGGTTCAGAGGCGAATCGCTGTCTCTTGGACCTGCTTGTTTTACCGAGGAGAAAACACCAGTGTTCCATTAGAGGAAACACCTAAAAAGTACCACTACTACTACTACTACTACTAATAATAATAATAATAATAAAAAAAAAGCCCACCACAGAATATAATAAACACAGTGGTTTACCATGCTGTCTCCTTCTGACGAGCTCATTCGCTGCTGTTCTGAACAGTTGGCACCATCACTGAGGCTCATCCTGACCGCCTTCGAACTTCTGCTCGCCGATGAACTTCCCGGCTCATCGGCGCTGAGGAACAGAGCACAGCACTGGTCAACACAAAATTATCAATGTGAAGCCGGGCCAGTGTGATGCCTCTGAATACGGATGGACATTCAGGAAAAGGATCTGTGATGTCAACGTCAGCTATTTCTGCAACTAGGAAAAAACCAGTACAGTACAATTATGCTCCTATACTTGGAAAATTCTGCAAACCGATATCGACCGACGGATTTTACCGATACTGATAGCGAAGTGAGGCGGTACCTGCTGATAAAAGATTCATCAACCGATCGTTTTTATTGGTACTGATGCACTCAAAGTAGCTGAGCTTTATTACAAAAATAAACAGTACTGACTGCACCATGAAAATGTACTGTACTTTTAAAAATAAATAAATAAATAAACAATGGCAAGAAAAAGTATGTGAACCTTTTGGAATTTCGTGGTTTTCTGAATAAATTTGTCATAAACTGTGATCTGATCTTCATCTAAGTCAGGGGTATTGACAAATATAATGTGTCTAAAATAATAACACAAAATAAATTCTGATCTTTCATGTCTGTATTGAGAACAACCAAAAAAACCTCATAGTGCTTGTGGGAAAAGTATGTGAACCCTTGAGTTAATGACCTCAAAAAAGTTCATTGGAGTCAGGTTAACACACCTGGAGTCTCCGAAAGAAAATGAGTGTGGAGGTCTGGACTACAGCTACTCTGACTGATAAAAACCCCTCAAACTTTTGGAGTTTGCTCTGCACAAGAAACACACGCTAATGTGAGTCATGCCTCGCCAAAAAGAGCTTTCAGAGGATCTATGATTTTATGGCAAATTTATTCAGAGAACCATGAAATTCCAAAGGGTTCACATACTTTTTCTTGCCACTGTATATCCAGACTGAACCAAAAAGTAACACTCCTAATAACAACCAAAAATTAATAATAATAATAATAAAACACTCTAAATAACAGAACAAAACTGGTCAGTGGTAATTTTTTATTTCACCTCTAGTGGCCGCTCTCGTACTTTACAAAAACGATAGCGGACCTTCTCGGTGTCTCCCGCGACGTGGACGCAACCGGGAAAAACTATCGGTGTGGATTTTGGCAGGTTATCAGTGATTGGCAAAACCGATCAATCGGTCGACCTCTAATATTGAATAAATGTCCCGATTTACCCATAAATGCTACTAGCTTGACATTGTGAAGACGTAAACTCTACCCAGGGGTTCGGGGCCTCAAACAGTGTTCCTGATGTGATTTCTAACACTATACAACACATTGTTAACGATCAACATGACCAAAAACGTAAAAAGTCGCCCAGCTGAGCGTTCTTAGTGCCGCCTCAAAGCCGAACCTGACAGGGTTTTAGAAATAACCGACACGAATCTAACTCGCACTTCTTAATTTAATTCTATATTACGAAACCGTTTGTGTACAAAAGCTAATATTTAAAAGACACGAAGGGTTTCAGAGCTTTCACGATGCTACGTTAGTGACTAGCGCAAGCCTCAGACACCGCCCACGTCTAATAAACTACATTCAGAGTCTGTTGGAGATTAGTTCAATTCCACTACAAACGACACCTGTTAGATCAGATTTATCCTGGTCTAATGTTCGCTCTCTTGCTAATCCACTCCTTCTTGTTTAGAAGCGTCACAACTTGACCTCCTGCCAGAAAAATCTCTCAGTAATGATGTCCGTCTACATCTCTGAAGTCCGTACCGGTCAAAAACGGAAGCGCGAGGGACAGCCGGAGGATGACGGTGGTCACTGCGGCGGTCGAGACGCAGGGCGGCGGGGGGATTCCGGCAGTCTTCCTCCGTCGGAGTGACACGTGGAGGGATTTGCTCTTGGGGAGACGTCAGCATATGCACAACCATATCCCTCTGACCAGCTCAACCTGCAAATCCGAGCAAATCAGAGATCAGAGACGTGAAGTGACTTACCTCAGGTGATGTGACCGAGACCGACGTGGATGATCCTGATAATTAAACCGAGAACTCGTTTAGTAGCATCGTCTTATAATCGTCGTTGATCGGGTTATAAACGTAGCGGTAACGTCTCTCAGAGGAATCTTTTCATTTTTTAAACCACGTGAATGGTTTTCCCAGAACCCCCCCACACACACACACACCGATCTCGAAGAAACTTACAAGTCAAGTAGACGAGTTTAACACCTGTAAGTCGATGAGTAACCAGAGGTTGGCGTGCACCGATATTAAACGTACTCATCACAACACTCGCCTGTTATCACGGTTTATGGAATTTTGTTGGTTTTTTAAAAAAAAAAAAGAAAAAAAAAAAAAAGAAAGGATTCCTCAGTCACACAGAACTCTCTGACGTGAACTTTCCAACGTCCTCCCTGTGTCCCTATGGGTTTCATCCGGGTTCTCCGGTTTCCTCCGACCGCCCATAAAAACATCCCGAGGTGGTTAATCAGTGACTCTAAATTGCCTGTGTGAGCGTGTGTGTACGATCAGTCAGGGCGTTTCTACGGGATACGCTTCGGATCCACCTGAACCCGGACCAGGATAAAAGCGCTCATGGAAGTAGAGAAAGGAAAGACGGAAGGATGTATTCCGTAGAAAATATATAGGGAGGAAAGGATTTTCTTTCTTCAACCGTTGACCCGTGACATGTCGTCCACCAATATTTATTAAGCGAACAATGTCAGGGTTTATTTTATGTATTTCTCCTCAAGTTTAAACCGCGAAACATCCCTGCGCATCGTTTTCGTAACTCGTTTCCAAAAATACATACAAGTAAACATCTAGATATAAATAAGAGTTCAGCAAATATATAGCTCTCATATAGCTAGCTTTCCTGTCAAGCAAGTGAGACTTTATATTAAAAAAATAAAATAAATTTTAAAAAAAAGGGGTTGCTATGGCGACCAAAACGAACGTAGGCAGCACGTGCCGCTGGGCGGTCCTTAAGATCACCTAGGTGATATGCTAATACTATGCTAATTATCTTAGTGTTGTTCTGGGGCGGGGGGAGGTCAGCACAGGATAGACCTCGAATAAAAACATGTTCAAGCGTCTAAACTGGATCACTTTAATAATAAATGAAGAAACCGTCCATAGCGTTATGACTATTATTAATAGACGTGCAGTCGATCCACGGAGCAGCATTTCAAACAATTAATTAACATTTAATAAAACACATACGAACCTGTAAGATTAAAAATAATAATAATACAAAATAAAAAAAAACAGCCGGCTTTTTTGAGTGTATCCCGGAAGTGAATTTTAGGACTTACTGCTCAAAAAACACCGATAAATCCGTGCTGGGTGACATTTTGACGCCGGAACGGCGCTCCAAGTTTCGCCATTTTTTATTCCCCCCCCCAACCCACTGTACTAACTCACCCGACGCTCCCTAACCATTCTGACCAATCATACATTTTGTTCTACAAAGGCCCACCGGATAAGTCCCACCCTCTGACCAATCATAGCACTCGTTATAACTGGCCAATCAGAGCTTCGAATTTACACGCCCGTGCGTCGGAAAAATAAAGCGAAAACAAGCGAAGGGGCTTCGGCAAATCAGTTGGCCAATCACATTTTAGTAGGCAAAATAATTTCAGGCGACGCGACCAATGCGGGAAAAGTAGGTCGGTGGGTCCGCGTGCAGCGCACAAACCGTTCCATTTACACCTCTAGAGCATAACTATAGTGCACTACAGGGGGCGTGATGAGCCGTATTTCATACCCTAGTTAGTGTGCTTATTGAGGGAGTAGAGCGATATTTAGGATTCAGCCAGCGCTAGTAGGCGATTGGGGTTAACGGTAGACAAAAGCACCTAATAATTCCATTAAGTATCCCTTAGTCCAGTCACGTATAAACAAATACATGTACACTGCGGGCCATTAATATTGGCACCGTTGGTAAACATGAGCAAAGAAGGCTGTGAAAATTGTCTTTATTGTTGAACCTTTTGATCTTTTGTTCTCATGGAAATCAAACAATTGCAAACACAACACACACACACAATATATATATAAAATAAAATTAATTTTTGGCACCCTTATAGTCAGTACTTTGTGCTACCTCGCTTTGCCAAGATAACAGCTCTGAGTCTCCTGTAATACCTGATGAGGTTGGAGAATACATGGTGAGGGATCTGAGGTCATTCCTCCATACAGAATTTCTCCAGATCCTTCACATTTCGAGGTCCATGCTGGTGGACTCTCCTCTTCAGTTCACCCTACAGGGTTTCTATGGGTTTTAAGTCAGGGGACAGGGATGGTTATGGCAGGAGCTTGATTTGGACCTTTCTTGACCTTGATTACCCCCCACAACCCGTAGGCGTAAGGAGGCGGCCCTCTCGTCCACCGGTGTAAACCCCAACGTAACAGCGCTCAGCCGAGGACTTGTGAGTATCCCCACACCCGCCCGGCACCTCACACCCTGGTCAACCCCAGAGTAGAATAGAGTCCATCCCCTATCCAGGAGTACGGTTCCAGACCCGAGACTGTGCGTAGATGTAAGCCCCACCAGATCTAACCGATAGCGCTCCACCTCCCGCACAAGTTCCAGTTCCTTCCCCCACAGAGAGGTGACGTTCCACGTCCCCAGAGCCAGCCTCTGCCGCCCGAGTCTGGTCCGTCGAGGCCCCTGACCTTCACTGCCACCCATATAGCAGCGCACCCGACCCCCACGGTTCACCCCAAGAGTGGTGGGCCCATAGGAAGGAGAGGGGGGTGCCACGTTGCTTTTTCAGGCTTTGCCCGGCTGGGCTCCGTAGCAAACCCAGCCACCAGGCGCTCGCTGTCGGGCCCTCCCTCTGGGCCAGCCTCCAGACAGGGGTGGCTACCTCTCTGTGTGCTCCAAAACCACCTCTGGTGTTTATTACTAAAAAGCTCTATTTTTGTTGCATCTGACCATCGAACCCGATCCCATTTGAAGGTCCAGTCGTGTCTGAAACTGAAGACGCTCGAGTTTGTTTTTGGATGAGAGTAGAGGCTTTTTTCTTGAAACCCTTCCAAACAGCTTGTGGTGATGGACGTGACTTCAGATTGTAGTTTTGGAGACTTTCTGACCCCAAGACACAACTAACTTCTGCAATTCTCCAGCTGTGATCCTTTGAGATTTTTTGTCCACTCGAACCGTCCTCTTCACAGTGCGTTGAGACGATATAGACACACGTCCAATTCCAGATCGATTCATAACATTTCCAGTTGCCCTGATGGTGGAAACGGACATTTTCAATGCTTGTGCTTTTATCTTATAGACACTTCCCATTGTGTGAAGCTCAACAACCTTTTGCCTTGGGGCAGTTGTGGCTCAGGTGGTAGAGTGGGTTGTCTACTAATCACCACTAATCGTAGCGTTGGCAGTTCGATTCCAGGCCCACATGACTCCACATGCCGAAGTGTCCTTGGGCAAGACACGGAACCCCAAATTGCTCCACATGGCAGGCATCAGCACCACATGGCACCTCCACATGGCATCAGCACCTTGCTTGGCAGCTCTGCTACCATTGGTGTGTGCGTGTGTGTGTGTGTGAATAGGTGAATGAGAACCAGTGTAAAGCGCTTTGGAAGCACTAAGGTATATTTTTACCATTTTGCCACTATATTCCTTGGTCATACCCATTGTTATCAATGACTAAGGGAGTTTGGCCTGTGTGTTACCTCAGATTTATACCCCTGTGGAACAGGAAGTCATGGTCGAACAATTTCCTGTTCCTAGTCACCCAGGTGTACTAAAACACACACACACACACACACACACACATCACAGTGTAGTGTACACTACTACACTATAGATGAGGACATTGATCTGGCAAGCCACCAAAATCTTTATTTTAAAACAAACGTACATGGTATCAAATGGTTTGATGATGGCAAACATTTACTCCAGCTGTTTTAATACACTTGGATAGCCGAAAGAAAAAAATAAAATAAAATACACAGAAGAGATGCAGATCAGGGGAACAAAATCTCACATTAAAAACTCACAGCAAGTGTTGAAAATGAAATAAAGAAGCATGAGGGAGAGTCACGTATAAAGGTCGAAGTCCAGTCTTTTGGAGTTGTAGAACTGCGCCCCCCCCTGGTTGACTCGTCTGCAGTACACGCCGTCTTTAAAGTAGCCCTGATCGACCCAGTCCTGGGGAAAAACATGAAAAGAAATAATAACGAAGCAAACTTTACATTCATTATTAAAACACTGATGAACGTGTGACCTTAATTCATCCTTTTTTGGTAGTAAAATAAACGACGGCCCGTAAAAAAATGCCTGCGCGAGGTATCTTCTGGGTGTGGCTCTAATCTACTGCAGACAGAAACTGGAAATCAGACGAAAAAAAAACAACACACAGTAGTGTGTAATGTATTACCCCCTGAACATCTTTTACACCACTAAGTCCTCTACTCTGACACTTAACCATTTTTACCATGTCGTTTATATTTACGTCATTTACACAACATTCCTACCACTTTGAAAATTCAAACTATTTTTAATTGTGACACAAACAATAATTAAGACAAAAAAAAAAACAAAAAAACACAAAACGGCAGAAATCGTGAAAAATGAAAAGCATCCCCACAGCATGATGCTGCCACCACCATGCTTCACTCTGGGACGGGTGTTCACTCTTACTCTCAACAGTTCAATTTTACTTGCACCTGACCAAAGAACATTCTTCCGAGTGTTTGAGAAAATGCGTTTATTTATTTATTTATATTAAGCAATGTTTTGTTTTTTTTCCCCTCTGGCCACTCTTCCATAAAGTGCATGGCTTAAAGTGGTCCTACACACAGATACTCGCGTCTCCGCTGTGGATCTCTGCAGCTACGTTGGTGTCTTTGTTGAAGATCTGATTAATGCCCTCCTTACCTGGTCTGAGAGCTTTGGTGTGTGGCCTTCTCTCATCAGGTTTGTAGAGGTGCCATATTCTTTCCATTTGGTTATAATGGATTTAATGGTGCTCTGTGGGATGTTCAAAGTTTGGGATTTTATTTAGATATTTATTTCTTCTCTAGCCCAACCCTGATCTATACTTATCCTAAACTTTGTCTCAGACTTGATTGGAGAGCTCCTGGGTCTTCGGTGCTGCTTGCTTAGTGGTGTTTCAGACTCAGGGGCCTTTCAGAACAGGTGTATTCCTACCGAAATCATGAGACAGATCATGTGACACTTTGATTGGACCTCACTTAAATCAACTAATTATGTGACGTCTAAAATGAACTGGTTGGACCAGATTTTATTTAAGGGGTTTCACAGCAGAAGGGGTGAATACATGTGCTTTTCAGTTACTTATTTTAAACAAAAGGTATTGAATTTTTTTCCATTCCACTTCAACGATTTGGACTATTTTGTCGTTCGGTCCATTACATAACATCGTTTTATCCTGACATTAGGAAAAAAAAAATAAAAGCTTGGAACTTCCTTTACACACATTCACCGAGAGTGCGTATAGGGGATGCCAGGATGGGATAAATCCACGGTTTTACCTCGTTTTACCTCAATATTTGTGCATCGGAGAGTAAATTAAGGCGAGATCGCAGGTACGAACAACAGTTGTGGGCGGGGAACTGAAGAAACACCATGACCACATGAGCCACGAGGAATCGTTCGAGCTATTCGTTTAGGTTTGCCGCTTCACCGCATCGTGCGTCGGCCGCGAGTCTACACGAATAAAGCAGACGTGACCTGAAGGTTCTCACCTGCATCTGCTGGCTGCTGAAGGGTCCGTAGAGTTCGGAGTTCTCCTTGTTTTCCCATTTGTACTCCCACATCACCTCGTCAGTAACTGCAGGAGAAACAAAAACCACCACAAGTTAAAAGACTCGCACCGTGACGAAGAACATCCGTGAAGGACCGCTCTCCTCTGACAACACTGCGGGAGATGGGGGGGGAAAGGGAAAGAATAAAAATTTTGTCTCAGACGTGAGACCGTCACGGTTTAAGCCTAGAACGAGAACGAACGGAGGAATGAGGAGGCGTGTCTTGTGAACACACACTCTCAAATAATTAAGACGTTATTTTAATTCAAAACAAATGACGTTTTCATTTTAAATACCGGGTAACTCAAGGTAACTTATTCTACACGTTACATCTTTTATTCGTCTTCTTTCCTTCTGCTAAAACGCACGTTTACGCTACTCTGGAAATCGCAGCTCCGAGCGCAAACTTCCCGAAAAACGGATGTCCGTCTGTCTTTCCGTTGCTTTCTAGTGCGAACATGGGACGAGACGCGAAATCGAGTTAACTATCACCAAGGTCAGATAAATAAAGACAAGTCTAAATGTGATAAATCTGTGGCCATTCTGCTTGTTTGACCAATCAGTGATCTGCGCTCTTCTTAGCCCCGCCCACACAACGCGCTCCATTTTTACCTAAACCACTATCCTCTTCCTCGTCCTTATTCGTCTTCTGGCCGTGCCGCTCGTCAAACTGATCGGCGAACATGTCGAGCTCATCCTCCTCCTCCTCGTCCTGTTTGCCGGCGGCGCCTCTCTGCTGCTTCCCTTTCAGTCTGTACGCCAGTTTCTCGTACGTCCGCTGATAAATCTCGTATTCCCCGAGCACCACCAGTCTGTCAGCCAGCGCTGTGAGCCTGTCCAGCTTCTCCGTGTCTCTGATCGATGCCTCGTCTTTCTCCTCCTCCCCTCCGTCCCGCGCTCGTCCCTTTCTCTTCCGCCCTCCCAGTCCTCCGAGTCGGCGGAGCGCGGCCGAGACGGTCTCTCCGGGCTGCAGCAGGTTCACCACGGCCTCGGTGAGCTGATGCGGCGTGTACGAGGCCAGCGGGTCTTCCTGAGCCTCGCTCTCCTCCTCTTCCTCGTCTTCGTCCTCGTCCTGCTTCTCCTCCCGTTGTCTCTCCTCCTCAGCCTCGTCCTCGTCTCCGACTCGGCGACGACGCTTAGCCGAGAGGCCCTTCTTTTTCTTTTTCACCGGCTGCTCTTTGATTTTTACCTGTGCAAAAAAAAAATAAAAAAAACAGCTCTAAGGATTTCGTAAGCGTTATATTAAACAGGTTCAATAAATCGCCATGGCGACGGTGGTCAAGTCGTACCCAGTCGATGTTGTCCAGCCAGTTGTCTCTGATGTCTTTCTCTTTGTTGATGAAGTAGTTTCCCTCCGAGTCGAAGTGGCCCTCCTCCATTTCCTCTTTCAGGTTGAAGGGTGTGATGGGAACTCCTTCGTCACAGTCGATCGTGGGCATTTCCTGACCTTCACACGCGTGCACACACACTTATTACCAAACATACGCAGTCCTACAGGACATTATTCTATTTTTCATGTTTAACTAATTAGTGGACAGACCACGCCCACCAGCCTCGTTGACGAAAACACGCTTTAAAGGCGCATTAACAAACACACCTTCGATATCGTCGCTGGCCAGGATGTTGTACTTGCTGTTCTTGTCTCCATCCTCTCCCTCGTCTTCCTCGTCGCTGTCCAGAGAGTGTTTCTCCTTAAACCTCGAGCCGGGTCCACTCACCTCATCGTACGTCTGAGGACAGGAATTTAAAAAACCCAAAGTATTACTCAAGAAACTCGGAATGCTGGGAAATTCAACATCTTAATCCTGGAGAATTTCCTAACAAGGCTGCAAGCAGACTCTTGGTGATTTCCCACTAGAAGGGAACTCACTGTGTCGATCAAAATTAAGCCACGCCTCCTGCCTAGTGCATGAGGACGTCACGTGACTCAGACCTGAACTCTAACCTGCTGCAGGTTGCTGCTGTCATTTGCATGACGCACTTCTATTAGCGTTGAAAAGAGAATTGATTTCTGTGTAACATACACACACATTACCTTCTTTGTCGGTACCTCGTCATCCAAACTAATCTCCTCATCACCATCTTGAAAAGTGACTTTCCTTTTGGACATTCTAAAAGAGTATTAAAAACATAACGTCAGGTTTGATCCATAAGTAGTAATTAATCAATAGCAGCGTATCTTTATACTGGCATATTAAATCACATCTATGCAGCTAAATTATAAAACTTGTAAAAAAAAAAAACCAAACAAACAACCCCTGCGCACGTTTTTTTCTTCCACCTGAAATACGTCAAATACCCCTTCGTGTACTATTCTTTACTATGAGCTCACCGTCCAATCAAAAAACATCTCAAGGATTCCCAGCCAATCCTTACACAGCAGGCGCGACACTTCCGGCCAATCACCGCGCGGGAGGCGGGATTTAACGAAAATGCGTAGGAAAACAAAACGACGCAGCACGAACGGATTAGCAAACTAGCTAGCTAGCTAGCGCGTCAGTTTCTCTAAAAGCAGCTTTATCCACAGCTTGATGACAAAAACGGACTGCTTTGCATTTTGAATAATAAAACAACTACAGGAAAGATTATGCTATGCAGAATGATCTATGCATACCTGGACGTTTTTGGTTGCTATTCCCTCTGCGCCATTCAACCAACAACCGGAAATGACGTGTTACACAAGTCTTTTTCGCATCATCATGCATGAGTTTCTTACTTGTAGCCACTTGTTTAGCGTTAGCGCCCTCTACAGTGCTGGCGACCGCTCGTTGTACACGATAATAACAATTATTATTGCTATTATTATTTACATTTTTTAAATTTACGAAATCGAGTTTAATGAAGCTAAATGGAGTAATAGAAGCGAATGGCGACCAATTAGCCTCATGCACACTGCATGCTGAAACGGTTCACTCAGTAATTATCATAAAAAAAATAAGAAAATGTTTGTCTGACTTTAGCAGTTTACAAAGGCAGAAGAAGTCAATTTCTACGTTATTTCTCTTAAACGGATTTAAATTGGATCGATATTTATGTATGCCTTAAAACACAATGTCTTTAATGTGAGAACATAAACAAATGTACAAAATTGGAATACTGGGGGACAAAAAAAACATTCACAGACGCTAATAATAATAATAATAATAATAATAATAATAATAATGAGAATTTCTTTTTAAATTGTGCACATTTAAAAAAAATATTATGCTTCAGATAAATTAATATTTAAATTAAATATCTAAAAAAAAAATAAAAACTCAAACGAATGAACAGATTGATTGGTTAGTTAATCTGTTGCTTTATTAAAACAGCTTCATTTTCTCACTGTTCACATTTCTCAGCGATCGTACCGAGGAGCAGCGATGTCTTCGCAGCTTTCTTACTGCAGCCTTACATAAGTCTACTGTTAATAGTCTTAAGATTAGTTTTGGAAGAGATTATTTGTGCTTTGTGTAAATGAAACTTCATCTATATACGTCCTAACATTGCCAACTTCAGTCCACGCTTCCAGCAGGGACAACTACGGCACGCTCTTCACTGGTCCTGGTACAGCCCGTGGTGATCAGTATGATTATGGATATGTACGTCAATCGCACCAGGGTGAAGTTCATACCCACGTTGTTCCGGATGATGCATTGAATTGGGTATGCCAGGAGGGGAGAAGAGAGCTGTAGTGCCAGAGTAATGCACAGTGGAACTGTTACGGCGTATGCGGGCACAAATATACGGGCCAAAAAGACACATGGCGGCGATGAAGATCGCGGCGGGGAGAAGGAATGAGGCATATGGCGAAAACCAGTCCCACCAGGCGCCCCATGCGTTCTTCCCCTCCGTGTCACGCTGAAACTCTTCTGCAACTTTGCGCATTTTATTAAGAGCAACGGAGACTTTTCCTCCTGGTGCGTCGTGATTTGGAATGCAAGTACAAGCATGTTCACCCACAAACAATAGAAAAAGAATATACATGGTGTGAGATCGAGAGCTAGGAGTACAATAATATGCCCTATATGTTTATGTGTAAAGGTGACAGGAGCTCTTCATCAGATGAGAATACACCAGGCGGCGGAGTAGACACGGAGCGATCTTAATGCCTTATTACCCCTCGAGGGCAGCAGAAGCCTAGAAATGAGAAGTAAGAACGTCACATAGTGAACAATGGACATTTACAACAGTGGGGAGGGAACTGGATTAAGTCAGCTCGCATGACGCCATGTCGGACCTTCAGTGGTCTTTACAGCAGTCCCTGTTACAGCTACGACTTCGTAGGGACCTAAACACTTGGGTTCGACCTAGCTGTTTATTCCACTTAGGCACCCTAAGTAGAACTTGTTCACCAGGGCGAAATAGATGTGTGGGTTCCTGTGAGGGATGAGGTCATTCGGCATGTACAACGGTATGGCAAGTAGAAATGAGTTTGGACACAATCAATCATCGAGATGAATATCAGTACCGCTTCCTGAGAGAGGAGAAAGATCAACAGGTTGTTGCCAAGCAGTGGGATACGGTCTACCCAATAACACCTCGAAGGGTGAGAGACCTGTGGTTCTGGAAGGTGTCCTTCTTATTTCAGTGAGAACAGTAAAAGGTAAAAGGTCAGGCCATGCAGTACTGCCGTGCTGTTGCATCGCTTTGCTCCATTTGTCCTTTAAAGTGCGACTCCTACGCCCAGCAACGCCGGAAGATTGTCTTTGCATTTTCTGTAGCACAGGGGAAAGCCATTTAGAAAATCTGTCTACAATTACCAAATTTTGTATGGGCCATGTGTGCGAAATCAATTCGTAACGCCTGGAAGGGACCTTCAGGCGGGGGCGGGGCGTCATGTTCGACAGCAGAGCCCTGCGAGATATTTTGTAGGCGGATGGGACATCTAGAAATGTGTGTTTTAACAAGTCGGCGCAAGTCTCCGATACAGAAGTGTGCACTCGTATCTTGTAGAACGGCAGCACAGGAGCGGTGTGTCACACCGTGGTACTCACGTATCAGGAAGGAGACCAGAGCTGCAGGGACACAGAGACGTCTTTGATCATCATACTATACACCATCAGAGGTGGGTTCAGCCCTCTTTGTTTGCCAGTATTCCGCGTCTTCTGGCGTGGCAGAGGACTGCATCAGGTTCACATCAGGTCATTTACAGGCTGGTATGAGATTATCGACGAGTGTGGAGCGAGAGATGGGTTTGTCATCTGCTGCATGAAACCCTCTCTGCTGCCAAAATTCATCCAAAATCATGTGCTACACAGCGCTGAAAGGAAGTGACTCAAGCACTTCCTCTGGAAACGCGCACACAGAATAACCGCAGAGAAAACACACCTTCTGCAGGTTTTGAACATAATCCGTCTACAAAAGATATACTCACTATCTTCTAACGCATTCGTAGCTTATGGTGGTTTTACAGTCCATCCATCCATCCATCTTCTACCACTTACTCCTTTCTCAGGGTCACGGGGGAACCTGGAGTCTATCCCAGGGAGCATCGGGCACGAGGCGGGGTTACACCCTGGACAGGGTGTCAATCACATACACACACACACACACACCCACTCATACACTACGGACACTTTAGACACGCCAATCAGACTACCATGCACGTCTTTGGACTTGGGGGAGGACCCGGAGGAAACCCCCGCAGCACGGGGAGAACATGTGAACTCCACACACACAGGGACCCGGCGGTGGTTTTTACAGTCATGATCAGGAAATGGATTAGTATCTCACCTGATGTGAAGTATGTAACACCAAAGGGTGTGATAAAACCAATCTCTTGGCGTCTGCCGCTAGAAGAGCACTCGCAGCCACAGCGCGCAAACACGCAGGCAGACCAGCAGCCACAGGATCGAGGGTTTTCGATAGATATGCACAGGGGCGAAATCCACCGCCGTGTTCTTGACCCAGCACACCAGAAGCGACACTAGAGTGTTCGTAGATGAAAAGGTAATGAGTAGTCAGGTTGTCCCAGAGCCGGGGCTGAGCATAAGGCGGATCTTAAGTGTTCAAAGGCATCGAGAATTGACTTGAATCGAACTGAATCGACTTGACAATGACTTCAATACCGGCTGCCTTAGACTCGGATATTGCTTAACATATACAGGATCAAAGTGTTCCAGCTTAGCCTGATCTGGAACACCTCGCACATGGCCTACCTCGGCTTTGTGATCTGCCCACAGCGTGGATGGTAATGCCTGCAAGCGAGGATCAGTATTTTCGAAATGTGATAGAAGTGAGAGCGAGAGACACGGCGTAGCTGACTTTGGGTGGTTAACCACAGTTTCTGACAGCGGAGGGGTGGAAACTATGAGCTTGGAAAAAGAAAGAGTGAGATGGAATTTGCGCATCAGATCACGGCCTGACAGGTTGAAGGGACATGAATACAAAGGCGTGTTGAAAGATCAAGTCGGGATCCAGCGCAGGAAAGACCGTTAAAGACCGTCTGGTGTAATGTACTGCTCAGTCACAACCCCTTCTATTCCCACAGAGCTGACAGAGTTTGGGGATACGGGTCCAGTGTATGCGTGTCCTAGTGACGACATGGTTGCACCTGTGTCTAAGAGAAAAGGAAACAGATCATCATTAACACTTAATTCCTTTGCTGCTGCAGAACGAAAAGCTACTGGTAGGAAAGAGTGACACACTGGGCCCGGGGTGCTGTGTGGGTAGCCCTATTGTTGGTGACGGCAGAGGCGGAGGAAAAGCTGCAGGCTGAGACGATGACGCCAGAGGGGCTGGCAAGGTTGGATAACCTGTAGCTTGCTGTGGGCTATAATACTGACCCTGCACATGACCCTAAGCATGTACTGTGAGTCTCCTATATATATATATATATATATATATATATATATATATATATATATATATATATATATATATATATATATATATATATATATATATATATATATATATACAGTACATATATGCAATATTCGGCCCCTTGAACTTTTCAACCTTTTGCCACATTTCAGGCTTCAAACATAAAGATATAAAATTTTATTTTTTTGTGAAGAATCACCAACAAGTGGGACACAATTGTGAAGTGGGACGAAATCTATTGGATATTTTAAACTTTTTTAGCAAATAAAAAACCAAAAGTGGTGCGTGCAAAATTATTCGGCCCCCTTTACTTTCAGTGCAGCAAACTCACTCCAGAATCGCGAGGATCTCTGAATGATCCAATGTTGTCCTAAATGACTGATGGTGATAAATAGAATCCACCTGTGTGTAATCAAGTCTCTGTATAAATGCACCTGCTCTGTGATAGTCTCAGGGTTCTGTTGAAAGCGCAGAGAGCATCATGAAGACCAAGGAACACACCAGGCAGGTCCGTAATACTGTTGTGGAGAAGTTTAAAGCCGGATTGGATACAAAAAGATTTCCCAAGCTTTAAACATCCCAAGGAGCACTGTGCAGCGATCATTTTGAAATGGAAGGAGTATCAGACCACTGCAAATCTACCAAGACCTGGCCGTCCCTCTAAACTTTCAGCTCAGACAAGGAGAAGACTGATCAGAGATGCAGCCAAGAGGCCCATGATCACTCTGGATGAACTGCAGAGAACTACAGCTGAGGTGGGAGAGTCTGTCCATAGGACAACAATCGATTCGTACACTGCACAAATCTGCGCCTTTATGGAAGAGTGGCAAGAAGAAAGCCATTTCTCAACGTTTGGTGTGACGTTTGGTGTGTCTCCCAGGTGGCTTGTGGCAAACTTTAGATGAGACTTTTTATGGATATCGTTGAGAAATGGCTTTCTACTTGCCACTCTTCCATAAAGACCAGATTTGTGCAGTGTACGACTGATTGTTGTCCTATTTCACCTGTTTCCGTCTGCACTCACGCGCCCAATGTCCAGGCTTCTTACAGTAATGGCAGGTTCCATTTGTCGGGCCGCCCGCGCGCCATCCCCTCCCCGTTGGGAGACACAGGCGACATTCTCAGCATCCTCTTCATCTGAATTAGGAGAGGCTGCCATCAGAGAAACATTTTTAGTAGAAGGATCCTTGAACAAGCCGTCCGGGGGACGCGGAACCATCTGTGCCTGCAGCTCCATCTCCTTCGTCCGATTTACCGCCTCGAGTAGTAGGCCTTTTTGTGTCTTTACCCTTGAATGTTCGAGACACTTCGACAACCTCACCGGTACGTAGTCACTCACTCACTTAACAGGTTCCCGTTTTGGGTTATGTACGCCTTGGAACAATCAGAGACAGAGGCTGGTTGGGTCAGAATACAACCCTTGTTGTCCAGACCATAGCCATATCTTGTGGCCTTTTACTCTTTTTGGGACCCTTAAGGGGTGGAGGGTCAATTTCTTTGCCCTCGTCGTAGTCATCATCGTCGGTGGTATCACTATCAGGAAATTCAGGTCCTGTATCACTATTACTTTCTGGTTCAGGTTCTGTATGTTTAACATTTTGCCTCTCTTTGTGTTGACGTAGGCGGTTGCGGAGGAGGAGGCACAGATTCATCAATATTTGTATAGGCGAAGGAGGGGGAGGTAGAGGTAAGTCACACACTGTTTTAGCGCAGGCGGATGCCGGTACGAGAAGGAGGCTCATACGCAGGCGGCTTTTTTTCAGGTTTGCGTGCTGATCGAATCGGACTGTTAACATTCTTGTGAGCTTGGTAGACTTTATTTTGAAATGGCGATTCCTGTATATAGACAGACGAACCCACTCGGTAGAACACTTTGCCATATACGGATAATCCCAACCTGGACCGCCTTCACCTTCGTCAATCATGCGTTTAATTGGTAGCAATACTCTGGGCTCGAAAGAGCCTCTTAAGGAGATTACAGTCATTTGTGAAGAGCACTCTTTAGACCAACCATACAAACAAACAAGGTGAAGTCATTTAGGAGCCTATACTCTTAGAAACAATATTATAATCGTTTGGACGTATACACCTTCCCAGGATACTACAGTATACAACCAGACCAACCTGGAAAATACGATAGCAACCACCACTTAGCAACACCCTAGCAACCACCTGGAGTATTTGATCATTCGATCATTGTTTGTGTGTGGAGGTTTTTAAAATTGTAATAATTCAATCCTTACAGTTTTCTAAAACACAACCGAAGGTAATGGTGGATATTTCTTGCCAGTTTTCTCTCGCCCGGTATAAAGATAAAGTTGCAAGTTTTCCCAAATACTCAAGGCACCCGATGTTAGCTGATTAGGTTTACTCCTTTTTAGTAGTCTATGACAAGAGGTAGAAGTTAAATAAACTTTTTAAAAATACCCATCATCACATATGCACTGGCCTGTGTTTGTGGCATACTGTATATAAAATAGACGCTTCTTTAACACACACCAAATTTTTGAGTCCCCCCGGGCGCCCCCTGGTGGTACCCAAGGGGGTCGCAGGCCCCACTTTGAAAACCACTGAAGTAGTAAGTACGTATAATAAAACGACTGTGTCAGTGTTCGAGATGGTAACTGGGTAAGGCTGTGGGCGGAATCTTTTCCTCGCGGTCCCTTTTCATCCAATAGTAAGCAGCCGTCGTTTCCAGCGCGACCAATAGGAATGCAGGAGACGCTGTCGCCAAGGCAACGCGTCAATAAAGCGGGAGGCTCGTGCAGTCAGAAGTCATTCTTCTTACTTCGACCCGTTAGCTGTCGAGCTGTAAGATTTCTCCGCGGAGACTTTATCAAACCCGTTAGGAACAATGGTGAGAACTTTTCCCCCTGTTTTATATGACATAGAAATTTATAAAATAGGATTACATAACCTATTTTTAGAATTATTTTTACCTAGGTAATTCTTTTTTATCTAGGTCATAACCCCTTAGCAATAGATGCGCTGGTCATACGGACTTCAGGCAGATGAGACAGAAAATAATATCTGAAACGGACAAACTTCCTTTTATTCTTGGGTCAAATGATCCATATCTGGATAATATCTTTGCTATCTGTACTTAGGAGTTATTCATTTTGTTCATTCATATCCCGTAGCACTCTGTCCTGGTCAGGGGTGAGGTGGATCTGACTGGGACACCAGTCCATCGCAGGATATATTTAGGATCTCTGTCTAATTCAGAAATGCTCCTTTTTCTTAACGGTGTTCTGTCCTCCCACAGCGTGAGTGCGTCTCTATCCATGTCGGTCAGGCTGGTGTCCAGATTGGCAATGCATGCTGGGAACTCTACTGTCTTGAACACGGCATCCAGCCCGACGGACAGATGCCCAGCGACAAGACCATCGGAGGTGGAGATGATTCCTTCAACACCTTCTTCAGTGAGACTGGGGCTGGAAAGCATGTCCCCAGGGCCGTTTTTGTGGATCTGGAGCCCACAGTCATAGGTAAGATTGAAATCTTATGGTGCATGCCTGTTAACGAAATAAAGCTAATGGGTCTGCGGTGGTCTGGTTCATAATCTAATTTATATGGACTTTTCCTTCAGACGAGGTCCGCACTGGAACATACCGCCAGCTGTTCCACCCCGAGCAGCTCATCACAGGAAAAGAGGATGCTGCCAATAACTACGCTCGCGGTCACTACACCATCGGCAAGGAAATTATCGATCTGGTGTTGGACAGGATCCGCAAACTGGTGAGTATCAGCAAACTGTCTACTGTTCATTACAAATATTACAGAATAATATGAATAAATGTATTATACGATTCTCGTTATAGGCTGACCAGTGCACAGGTCTCCAGGGTTTCCTGGTGTTCCACAGCTACGGAGGTGGAACCGGTTCTGGTTTCACCTCCCTGCTGCTGGAACGCCTGTCTCTTGACTACGGTAAGAAGTCCAAGCTGGAGTTCTCCATCTATCCAGCACCCCAGGTGTCTACTGCTGTGGTGGAGCCCTACAACTCCATCCTGACCACCCACAGCACCCTAGAGCACTCCGACTGTGCTTTCATGGTGGACAACGAAGCCATCTATGACATTTGCCGTAGAAACCTCGATATTGAGCGCCCTACATACACTAACCTGAATAGGCTGATTGGTCAAGATCGTGTCCTCCATCACGGCCTCTCTCCGTTTCGATGGCGCCCTCAATGTCGACCTTACTGAATTCCAGACCAACTTGGTGCCCTACCCTCGTATTCATTTCCCACTGGCCACCTATGCTCCAGTGATCTCTGCAGAGAAAGCTTACCACGAGCAGCTCTCTGTGGCTGAAATCACAAATGCCTGCTTTGAGCCGGCCAATCAGATGGTGAAATGTGACCCACGTCACGGCAAGTACATGGCCTGCTGCCTGCTGTACCGTGGTGACGTGGTGCCTAAAGATGTGAACGCTGCTATCGCCACCATCAAAACCAAGCGCACCATCCAGTTTGTGGACTGGTGTCCCACTGGGTTCAAGGTGGGCATCAACTACCAGCCTCCCACTGTGGTTCCAGGTGGAGACCTGGCCAAGGTGCAGAGGGCTGTGTGCATGCTGAGCAACACCACAGCTGTTGCCGAGGCCTGGGCTCGTCTCGATCACAAGTTCGATCTGATGTACGCCAAGCGCGCCTTTGTGCACTGGTATGTTGGTGAGGGTATGGAAGAGGGCGAGTTCTCTGAGGCCAGAGAGGACATGGCTGCCTTGGAGAAGGATTACGAAGAGGTTGGTGTTGACTCCATTGATGGTGAAGGAGAGGAAGAAGGAGAGGAGTATTAAAATACTGGAAGGAAGTCATTGGTCTGGTGTAAGATGAAACGAACCTTTTACAACAAACAAGATAACACTATGCAAAAACATAAAGAAATAAAGCTCCTTTCAAGTTCCCACATTTGGTCATCTTTGAATTGTATTAAATTGGAAAAAAGAATAAATTATTAAAAAAAAAAAAAAGAATACATGTTTTCTAAAGTGAAACATTTTTCCATAAGCAAATAGATACTTTACATCCATCCATCTTCTACACTCCTTACTCCTTTTCAGGGTCGCGGGGAACCTGGAGTTTATCCCAGGGAGATACTTTACACATTACTGAAACAAATGTCTAAAGCTAACCAGCCAGGCTTTACAACAAGCATGATTATATTACGGAAATAATTTGGCGTTGGTCAAGCTGGTCATCTGGGTAACATACAGACTAGCTCATTGCATTTTTAAAAAAATGCTAAAGAATCACCGATTGATCTGATGGACATCTGATTATTCATATATTTCACCATTTTCATTCATTAAATGAGCTATAAAGTAATATCCTTTTTTTTAAAAATTTATAAAATCGATCGAATTGTGTGCAGTACGTACCGATTGTTCAACAAAAAAACAAACAACCAAACAGAAAAGTGATGTGATGTTATGCTTCAAGGCCATTTTCCATTCTTCTAGAACTTGTTTGTGGAAGTTTGCAGCTACATTTAAAATCGCAAGTAAGTCGGAGGTTTACTCCACCACGTTTATTGTTAGGAAATGACTTCGCGGTCCTGTCCGACGCGTAATCCGATTGGTTGTTGTTCCTTCCTCATGGCAAAAACCGTTGGACGTTTAGACCACTCGACTCCGTACTATTCATAATACCAGCCTCATGCCTAAACATTTGGCCTTTTATTTTATGATCAAAGTTGAATTAAAATGCAGGATATGGGTGGGCGGGCAAGTTTAATAACATTTCCACATTTTATAGTGGTTTTTTTTTTTTCATGGTTTGTTTGTTTACTTTAGGAATAACAGGGTAAGACGTCCATGCCGGGCTCGTACCCTCACGTCCTTATAAACGAGGAAAGAATAATCATAGATATTCAGACAAATAAAAGTATGAAAATTAAAAAATAATGTAAATTAAATGCAGCGGGACAGACAAGATTCATAACGTCATGATTTATAGTGTTTTTTTTTTTTTTTGAGTTAAACCAAGTATTGCGTAACCGTCCGTCGTTTTGAAGGGGGTGTGTTGGATTCAGCAGACAAGGGGCTCTCTTTCTGCACCGAGACTACCCCCACAATAAAATCAATAACCTTTGATTAAAATTCCACAGTCGGACGAGTTGAGCGGAGTTCTTCTGGAGATCGGAAGATGGATCCTCTCAGAGGGAGAACAATGGACACAGGGACATCTCTTGCGAAAAGAAAGGACAAGAAGATTTAAGGAACATTTCCAACACAAATGAACAGAAGAACATTTTCTTTGGAGTGTGTGATGGGGAGTTGTATAAACTCCTCGAGCAGAGTGATCATGAATCGACTGGTGAGACAACTGCACGGAATTCATATTAAGTCATTAAGTTGTTTGTAATCCTAAGAATGTGTTTTGGACGAGAGATAATGAGAGAGAGAGAGAGAGAGAGAGAGAGAGAGAGAGAGAGAGGGTTTGTAGACACAGAGTGAGAACCAATGAGTAGACAACATGCCATAGTGCAATTTTGGAATTTGCGATGCCGCTTGAGGACGCACCGGAATCGAAGAGCATTTTCGCAGAACGCGTGTCGTGATGACGTCACATGACGCGCCTTGGCCCACATCTGCAGTCATTTCTAGAATAAATACAAGAAGGTCCGACATGCAATAATAGTGATCGCATAAGTATTCACCCCTCCGTTGTTGCCAAACCCCTACGTTAGTCCTGGTGCAACGCGTCGCCTTCAGAACTCCTATAATTAGCTGAATCGAACTGAAGCGTGTGCAATTATAGTGTCATGTGATCTCACGTACACCTGTTCCTGGAAGTATTGCAGAGTTAGTTAGTGAACACACCCAAAACACCGATTATAAAACTTCCCATCACAAATAATGGGCCACACATAGCTCATAGAAACGTCTGCCAAATAAATAACAGTAAATGACGCTTCACAAAATAATTGCACGCTCGTATAGAATTGCAAAACCGAGAAGACAGTGCAGGGGACATTTTTATTGACTTTTTTTTTGTCAAGGTGGTGGTTTAGGGTGTCGACAGTGAAAGTCGGTCAAGAAAAACGTTGAAGAAAAGGAACCGAGAAAGTGAATAAGTGACTTTCAGTCACCGGGCCGACCCACGATAACCCGCTGCCTCGTCACGGCTACTGTAAATACTCTTACACACGCATAAAATGGTGCTGCTGTTCTCTAGCGTCTTTCGTTTAGCGTATATTTCATGCATGTATACGTATTAGACAACTGTATTCACTCAGGAAAAGGAACAGAAGCTCGTCACGACTATAAGGCAAACATTACACAATACAGGACAAATAAAAAGTACAACGAGGCAGAAAAGAAGAAGAGTTTCAGCAACAAAAAATAATAAAATAAACCCTATCCAAATCTTCAAGAAGTGTAAGTAAAATCCTTCTCTCTCTTCACACATTTCTGTGTCATATAGGAAGCGTACCAGTTAGTAGGACTACACAGAAAAGAAGAAAGGATGTGTGTATATATATATTGAAATAAAATGCCCGTTTGCCTGCTACAAAAATTGATAATGTTTATTCGTGTTGAAAATAAATACCAACGCCACTCAAACCGACACGAGTATTACGCTGTTAATCAGATCTAGTCACAGGGGTTTTTTTTCCGACTAGAAAAACGGCGCACGCTTTACAATTTTACAACTTCAGAGGTCGAAATTTCCTCACGTTGTATTAGCACTCGCGGCTAAATGTAATTACGTCGCAGTGTCCGAGAACCAAGTCTATATACGTGTATTTTCTTAGGGAAATATAGATTCATCACCTGAACGCCGGCGTTTTCCTTTACAGAACACTTACTAGCTAGTTTGCAGTTACAGTGATTTTCATTACGATTACAGTGCACTTTCAGTCCTACAGAATCTTTTAAAAAGAAAGTATTTTAATACACATATAAAGGTCAATTAATTGTTATTATTATTATTATTATTATTATTTTATGGTTCGGCTGTCATTTGTCCTTTTATAATGCTCATAACGTACTAACAGCTTCCTATCCTGCTGGCACTCCACGACACTCCACACTATAGAAACCCTCATAGAATTTGGAATGTTTTGAACGGTTTTAATGGGAAATGTATTGGTTTTAATGGGAACTCTAATGGTCCCTGTGGGTCTCTACTAGTAATTTGTTGCCTTCTATTGGTGGCATGTTATATCTAGTGGATACCATTAAGGACCAATTATGGTAATGCTTTAAATGGTTCAGTGATGGGTTGTAATGGTATTTGTAGTGGAAACCACTAGAACATCTGTGATGGTTTCTATTGTTTGTCCGTCCATCCCCCGGCAGTGTATCTTAATGGCGAACTATCTTGAGATGACGGTGCAATCTCACGCACACCCAATCATTTAAAAAAAAAAAGAAAAAAAAGAACAACAACAACTCACCAACACACCCGAGACATTATAGATATATCAAATAAATCGGTCATACGTCCACTCTTATTTAGTGATTACAGTGCAATCCCAGAATCTTTTAAAATATCATTTAAGAATGTATATCTCAGGGAAATATGCACATATTAGATGATTATGCACTGTTCATTTAAAAAAAAAATACTAACAGCGCGCGTCCTAGCTTCATCGCTAGCTAGTTTGTGATTACGGCGTGGCGGATTTCAGTCGTACCCAGACCTTTCGAAAGCAATGTTTCCAGACATCTGAAGGAAATATTGGACGAATAGGCCCCATTTTACACCGACGTTATCGTCTACATCGTTACTCAACGGCTACGTGACTGAAATCGCCGGCGTTTCTACGTCTAGCTCGGCGTGCCGTTCCCCATCTCGATCTCTCGCAACTTTAATCGTTCAGGGAAACGTGTCGTGTCCGAGTTTCCACGGTAAGTTTCATTTGAAACGCGTCCTGGTTAGAAAATACAAAACCGGTTAGTTAGGGGGCGGGGTTAGTCTTTATTCAAATCGAAAAGGTACGCATCGTCTACAACTGACGCCTAAAATTCCCCGTCTTGAACGCGATCGATTGTCGGCATTTCGGGAAATATCGCGAGATAATGGGTTGACACGATCAAAATCGATGGCTAAATGTACACATTTATTACATTTCTTATGTACATGCTACATGTCTCCCTGTCCTCAGTTTTGGTCACCATGGCAACAACTTTACTGACATACCGCTACGTCAGCATATATAGCAACTCATCTCCTTATTTAGGAGAGAAACTACTACTTATTAAATGTATTTATTTGAAATATATACACGTGTGTGTGTATAAAAACGCTCAGAAACGGAAGAATAGGTGGTTTCTGAGACACCGCCGTCGCGGTTTGGGTTACCAGGAACTGGGTCGGAATCGGACGCGTTTATTTATATTTCAACACAGGTTTCTGCCCGAGTCCTGAACGACTCCCTAGGCACTACCCTACTGCACTCCCTAGTGTGTGACACAACGGCGCGCTGCGCCCTACCTAGTGCACTACGTAGTCGGCACACAGCGATCTGGGATACGGCCAGGTGAAGTCAGAACGCCGGTAATATGAAACCTGGAAATATCTTTATTGTTTTATCTCCTGCTTGTTTTGGGGCAAACGTGTCATGAGCAGAGCACATGCTGACCCGGACCGACGCTTTTAAAGTCTGAAAAAATGACCTGGAAGGATATTTAGAGCACAAGGACATTAATACAGGTAAGTTGAAACTGTCAGGATGTTCTGTTAAAGGGATCATCCGGGTCATTTCCATTCAATTCAAAGGCATGAGCCTTAAATGTATATTCAATTATATTATGGGCAAAGCATCTCCATATTTTTTTTATAATATATATATATATATATCTCATAAATTCGTCTATGAACAGGGACCGAGGCGTTCTTTAAAATAGAGATGATAATATTTGTAATATTATAAGTCTTATAAGACTTTTAACTATAGGTCAATAAATGCATGAGCTGAAATATTTTTCACTTTGAAGGAAATTGTTGATTTAGAGACGAGGCTTCTTCCTTTTTCTTTTTCTTTTTCAATCCCCAAGGGGAAATTTGGTGTCACACAATACACCACCAATAAGGAATAAAATAAAAAAAAAAAAATATATATATATATGTATATATATATACTCACACAGTTGCGATCGCCAGTGCAAATCAGGTTTATTGCCAAATAAAGCCGTTTGCGACGAACGAATCAAACGAAAGCAGTTGAAGTAGTTCTGCACGACAAACGCTTTCGAGTGGTTTCTACAAGTTCTACTGAAAATGCGACTTATAAAGATTACTCCGGTTTCAGATTTATTATACAAACGCTTCATGGCGAGCATCTTTAATACTTCATAGAGCTCGTTTTGCTGTTATGACCTGCTGTAAATGAGATGCAGAGCTTCTGGCAGCGTTCCTGAGGAATCTTAGACCATTCCTCATGAGCAACGTCCTCCAGGTCAGTAATATTCTTGGGTTTGCGTGCTGCAACCGACGGCCCTGTAGAATCTTCCAGGACGAGTTCTGCTACCAAGCCTTGGTGGAATTTCAGGTATGATTGCTATCATTGCCCTGTTGGAAGCTCCGATGACGCCCGAGCTTCAGCTTCCTCACAGACGGCATGACATTTTCTCCTAGGATTTCCTGATACTTCAATGAATCCATCTCGCCTTCCAAACGCTGCAGGTTTCCAGTGCCAGAGGATGCAAAGCAGCCCCAGAGCATCACCGAGCCACCACCATGCTCGACTGTGGACAGTGTTTTCTTTCTTCATTCTTCTTCCTCCAGACATACCGCTAATCCGTCATGCCGAAAAGTTCCAGTCTTGTTTCCTCGCTCCACAGAACAGAATCCCAGATCTCCTGTGGCTTATTTATATGATTTGGAGCGACTTTTCTTGTGCTCTGTACAAGTTATTTACAGACCAAGATTCTTGTACATTAATACCCATTGTGTTGAATCGACTCTGTTTGTGGACGTACACGATCGGCTGAGCGTTCATTCATGGTTTAATATAAATAAAATTCATTAGTATAATGTCCTATTTTTACCACGTGTGTGTATAGTTACAGATAAATCAATAACATTAATGTTTAATGGCATCACTTGGTTCAGTGAACAGTTATGACGTAACCCTTGTTTTTGTGGATGTGTATGAAATGTACTGTGTTTAGTTATTTTACATTACACCGCAACGCTGTTGAATGCTGGATTCTGATTGGTCAGACGGTGCTGCTGAATTCTCTAGAACAGCAGCTTTGACAGTAGTGCAGCTGCACACGATGATCGCAGGTTTATATCAACGCGCTCGTTCCGATACGTTATCGTTTCTATAGTAACAGCTCAGTCACACGGACTTGAATGGCGGACGGTTCACGAAATCTAAAACGAACAATAAATTTTAGGAATAGAGGAAGAAGGTCTACGTATCGAATAAATAGCCAAAATATTATCGTAGACGTTTCAGGAAAAAGAAAAAAAAAAACGAGCCTGATGTTTAAATATCTAGGTTATGTTTATAAAAGAAATCTGTTCTTCAAGATGCCAGTGGAATTTCCAGTCTGTGAAATCTGTATTCATTTGCACTAATCGTCTTCATCCCATGGTTGTTTTTGTTGTGGTTGTTGTTTATTTCCAGTGAGTTCACACGATCCAGGCGGCGCTGCGATGAAGATCCACCGCAGAATCTTAACCCACTACCTGTCCTGCACCTCCCCGGTGGATAAAGAGGGATATCTTTATAAAAAGGTCCAATCAACTGTGCGTCACGTCCTGCTCAGTGACTCGAATGACACGCGAGACGACTCCTCTTAGAACAAAGTATACAAGACGTGCGGTTTTGCACGACGCTGACCTGGAGGCCGTAAACGTGCAAAAGCTAAAAACACGCCGAAGCGAACGACGGTATAGATTTCTCTTTGGCCGCGTTATCACTTTAATCCGTCGGGTGTGTAATTAGCACGGACGTGATCACACGAGCGTGATCGTTCGCCCTCGTTACCGTCCTGTTTTTTTTTTTTTTTTTTTAATTAATTAATGAATTAAACCAAGCTAAATTTAAAATTGAGGTCTTGTGCATGACTATAAATCACACCCTGTACTTTCCTCTCTGCAGTTTACGAACGTGGAAAAACCTGTTCTCCTCCATATCATAGCTCAGTAGATCTGGCACCTATTAAAGGCTGGGTATGTTTCATAAGAACGAGGTCTTGCGCAATAATTGACGGACTCTTCCGTCAAGTCCCACGTGACGTTTGGTAACCGTTGGCAGAGGAAACGTCCTGTAATAACCTCCTGACTTTACACCGCAAAATCCCGTCACGAAAATATGCGAGTCGCGGACGTGGTTATAAGTTCGGGCGTCTTCTCTCGCTTTCCATCAGTTCAGCCACAGGGACAGAGACAGAGACACGCACAACACACAACACCGAGCAGATTAGCCCTGAGGTTTTTCTTCCCCCTCCTTCTCTTGGAGATTTAGATACATTTTCATTCAGCGAACTTTTTTAACTTCGGTCATTTTCAAAAACTTTCTTTTCTTCTCGCTCGGGAAGTTACTAAAGCCAACGTCCCGATTCGTTCGAGTGTCGTCTCGTTCTGTGTCAAGAAAGCAGATCTGTTTATCTGACGGATATTCTTCTCTTCGCGTGCGTTCCTCAGAGAGGGAGAAACACGTCGTACCTGCGCCGCTGGTTTGTCCTGAAGGGGAACCTGCTGTTCTACCAGGAGCGCCCGGCTGACCGCGGCCTGATCGGCGTGATCGTGCTCGAGGGTTGCGTCGTTCAATCTGGAGATTCGGACGTCTCGTTCTCCCTGGTGTTCACCGGCCCGGGACTCCGCTCCTATCAGCTCGCCGCAGACGATCAGCCGAGCCAAAAGAGCTGGGTGAACGCTCTGCTGTCAGCCAGCCACATCTATATCTCACTTCTCGTCAGAGACCTCGCACAACTTTACCAAGGTTAGCAACAAACAAGAGCCTTGGGATAACTGTAGTAATAGTAGAACAACATGATCAGTTTATGGTTTCTTAACCATCTAGTCTGACGTCTGCTTATAGCTGATTTTTGGGGTTTCTGAGATAAAAGTTGCTGACCTAACATTCCTGAGCTTAAATTCCTTGGGTTTAAGTTCTTGGGCTAAAGTACCAGAACTTACTGTTTTTGCTTTGTTTCAGGGTTTAAGTTCCTGGGCAAAAATTCCTGGGTTTAAAGATCACGAGCTAATGTTCCTGGGTTTTAAGCTCCTGGGCTAAAGTCTCTGGATGCAATTCTTCTCGGTTAATGTTCTTGGGCTAAAATTAAAGTTCTTGGGATAAAGGTCCTGAGCTAAAGTTCATGGCCTCACACTTTCAGGGTCTGCGTTTAAGCTTGTGTGGAAAATTTCTCTTCCTGGGCTAAATTCCTCAGTTTAATGGCTGAGCTGACATTCTTGGGTTAAGTCTTCTGAGCTAAAGTTCCAGCTCTAAAGTTCACACGGTCCCATAAAGAGCATATTGATCTGGAATTTATTCTCTCTCTCTCTTTTTTTTTTTTTAAACAGAAGCTAAAGAAGGGAAAAGCCACTGCAATTCTTCCACATCGACAGATTCCCGTGTGAAAATGTCCAGCTCGGTCATCGCCGCTTTCTACGCAGGATCGCCGTATTTGGCTCAGTGTTCCGCGCCGACACACAGAGAGGCAAGAAGCTACAGTGCGAGCCACGCCTACCCCGGCCACCAAACCCACCACGCTCCATCTGTGCCCATCAGAGCGGTTAATAAACGATCACCAAAGCACTGGCCCAAAAGAAACGCCCACGTCACGCCTCTAAACGGCCCCGCCCCCAAGTACGGCGAGTGGCCTCTAGTGGGATTCGACCCGATGGACGAATTTGTAAAACTGCACGAGTATTACGGAAACGAGGTGAAGCAGGTGAGAGCTGATTGGCTGAAGAAGAAACAGCAAGAGGCGGGCCATATCGAAGAGGATCTTATCGATCTAGGCTGATTGAACTTCTCTGGATTCTTCACACACCAGACCTGTCTCAGATTCTTCAACGACGAGAACGTTCGATGACCAATCCACTCAGACTTTTTTACACCAAGCTGTGCACGTCCTCTCTTTTATTCCGCGGGTCCTGATTTACAGAACGCTTTAAAATATTGCAAACGAGGTTCAGCTGAAATATTCTCAGGCAACAGAAAAGAGAAAGCAATACTAAGGAAGTGAGTAGAGGTTCTAGCTGGTAAACGGTCCTGAAGGTTTCTCTCTCTTCCTGTTCTGAATGCCTGACCACATGCCACTTCTAGATTTTGGTTCCCAGAACAGAAGAAGAAACTGGAAATGCAACGCTTAACCAATTTAAACCAGGACACGAGTTCATTTTTCTTCTTACCCCATACAATAGTAAACCAAGACATATATTAGACCCGGTAAAGCTGCCCAGGTTCCCTTAACTGACATTATTTAACACAATAGCGAACATGAACCAACCATGAACTTCAGCATTAATACACCATGAGCAAGATTAACAAAGCAACTCAAACTTACAGTACATAACATGCAACGAGTCAAGGCACGGCAAGTGCGTAAACCGAAACGTTTCAGTTTAAGATTAAGCGTAATCCGCGAAGCGACGTCAGGGGTCCAAGCAGAGCTCGGAGCACCAAGCAGGCAACATTAAACCAGGACGATCCATAATCCACAACATGACCGGTGAGGATGAAAACCTGGAAGATACAGATATATCTCAGTACATGACATGGACTTTATAAGATAATAAATGCATGATAAAACCCTCACAGAAATACTGATACAAGAGGGTATAAATAGATAAATTAATCAAGGACTGAACATAGAATAGGTGATCACGATAGGGTAACTAACCTTTTGTGAACTGGTGAGAAGAGAGGACCAAAACGGATACCAAAGACACATGACAATGCAAGATAAAGTACATCACTCGTTGAGCTCGGAACGTCCTGACACATTAATTGATTTTTTGAATTTTAAAAAAATAATAAACCAACACTCGCATTAACCAAATGAGTACAAGTAAGCCCACAGTGACTGACAGGAAGACCTTAATGAACAGGTTATACCTGTAGACCAGAGTTCAGAAAGTTCTCAACATTTACATACTGAACATACTGGAACTGATTTTGTTGTTGTTGTTGTTTTTTTACCTGGACGTATTTTTAGTTATCGAATAGGATCGAAGAGTCAGTCGGTGCAGGTGTATTTCATGAACATCTAAACAAATGTCAGTTACTACACGTGTTCATTTAGTTGCTAGAACTGCTTACGGTTTATTCATCGTGAAATTCATGGCTTGTTAAATGTTCATATATTCCAGGGAGTGACTGCAGTAATTACTGTAAACCTAGCAGCAGTTAAGAACACAAAGCTTGGATATTTGGGACCGAATATATTCATATAGTGTAAAAAAAATAAATATATATATATATTATATATATATGTGTAATGAATTAGGCATGAGGTTTCCACGGTGCTATAACCTTTATTCAGTTATTAACCTCAAAACAAACTTTCACAACCATGTCTTGGATGTTTGTCTATAATTATGGAAATGAAATATTTCCATATAATTGAAGATGATTTAATGGCCAACAGAGGGCGCTATTCACTCTCTATACGGTTGATCAATTCAGGCTTTCCCGCTAAAACATTCACTTAAACAAATTGAAAATATGAATGAAACTGATTCGGTCAGTTTTATGACATTCATTAATTTATTATTATTTTTTTCATTTAAATGATGTGATTGTAAACCATTTTTTTTTACCTCATTCAAATAAAATGTCACAAAAAATACACAGCTGTGTCTTTCTTTCAGAGGTAAATAAAGATCGAGTGTTTTAATGTGTATGAGAAAAGAGGTCTATAATACCTGAATTGATTCGCGCAGTTATCTTATCGTTAGATACTTTTATATTGAAAACTGCGATCGGATTCAAATCAGTAGAATGACTTCAATTCCTGTCGGAAATCCTAACAATTAGCTTGTGTACTATAACTAGCTAGCTTCAGCTGTAGAGATTACTCGCATTTATGAATATTACTTCAATTCCTGTCAGAAATGCTAACAAATTAGCTTGTGTACTCTAAATCAGTGGTTTTCAAAGTGGCGGCCACCAGGGGGCGCCCGGGGCCTGAACAATTTGGTGTGCCCATCTCTCACACTAGTAAGTTTTCTCTTTCTCACTCTCAGACACCCCCCCCCCCACACACACACACACAATCAATTCCTAATGTAATGTAAAGATGTAATTATTAAAAAAAATGGATATATTCCAAAGTCTGTATTTTTAATGTGTTTTAAAGACATCTTGCAAAAGGGGGGCCTCGGTCAAATGTTAATGCCATTTGGGGCGCCTTTCCCTGTCAAAGTTTGGGAACCTCTGCTCTAACTAGTTAGCTTCAGCTACAGAGATTACTAGCATTTATGAATACTACTATCAGAAATCCTAAAAGATGAGCTCACAAATCCTATCTTCCAAGCTAGCTTGAGCTGTGGAGATTATTGACATTTATACCGAAAATATGACTTAAATTCCTTTCAGAAATCCTGACAAGTCAGCTCATGCTCACCCGCTAGCTAGCTTTTGCTATGGAGATTATTAATAGCATTTATGAATATTCATGAAAATTCCTGTCAGAAATCTCGGAAGCATCCTGTTCTACCTCACGTTACATCAGCTATAAAAAGTCGACATGCGAAGTATTCAGTAGATGGGTATTTTTCATTTTTAAATGTTTGCACGGTCAATGCACTAATCGTCGCACGCGATTCGTTGCACTCGAGACCGAGGCGTAGTTAGCTACAGAGGGACATGACGGCCATAAACCTCCAGTACGGCGAAGTGACATCAAGGAGAAAGAAGACAAAGAGACTCACAAGCAGTTTGTTTAGCTATTTTAAGTGACTCTCAGCTGCTTCCCCCCACACACACACACACAACTATAAAACCCCCAAAACACACCCCTGAGGAACTCCTGCAGTCGTCGCCATCTCTCCTTGATATTCCCTTCGTTCGTTTGTCTCGTCTAATCCTCACTGGAACACACAGCTGTGCCCGGCTTCACACTACCACAGATCAACTTTCACTCAGAGAGAGAGGGAGAGAGAAAGAGAGAGAGAAAGACACCCTGAATATGGACACAGCCATAGGAGGGATCTTCGTCTGCGTCTCTATACTGGGAAAGGCATTAAACCTATTTTTGATAGGGACACACTTAAGAAATGGCCACTAAATACAGACCCCAGGGAATAGATCACCATCCGTGTAGAAATTCTTTTAAATTAACGTCCGAATTTTTAGATTTTCAGGTGAATTAAAACAGTATGATAATTCTCTCATAAGCAACAGGGCTTTATTATTAAATAAACTAGCCCAACCAAAATGTTAACCTTGAATAGTAAAGAGATACCTTGAAATTATCCCTGGACTACTTTATTATTATTATTATTATTATTATTATTATGGTCTAGGTTTAACTTTATAACTATTAATCACTTTAAACTTCAATATTCTCATCACGCTCAGCTACAGTTAGATGTCGATTTGAATCTCGCCTCAATATTATTACTATTATAGCACGAGTCTAACCTCTTTCCCATTTTAAAAGAAAGAATCGACCGCCCCCCTTCTTTTTTTTTTTTTTTTTAAATCCACAAAATAAACTCCGCTTCGTCCGTCTACAGTTTTTTTTTTTTTTTTGAATCACCTCATAGTGAAAAGTTCTCGCTCTAAGAGGAAAAACCTGACGATCTCGAAGGTGTAAACACCACACAGTTGGTAATATCCAAGGAAGTCAACTTAAGCACCGGCACCTTAAGCACCTGAACACACCCGTGTTTCCACGCCAGAGAAGAAGCAGATCAGAGCAATGAAGTGAGCAAAGCTAAACTTTTGAAGAGGTTTAGTAGCCGCGTGCTCTCAGATCCGAATTCATCTTTAAACGAGCCATTAAGCGCACAGATAGAAGACGCGCTAGACAGACAGCGCTGGTATTAAGTGTAAAACAAATACGTGGTGCGTGACCTCAGCAGTCAAGATTCTCCTAGATCTATAACGTTCTGAGAAAACACTCGTTTCTAACATCCCTGACATCTAACATTTAATAATATCTTTAGATCCGTTTACTTAAATATGTACAGTATATATATATATATATATACACACACACGCACATATACTGTATATCAAGGTATTATTTCGATCAATATATCTTTATACAGCTATATATAGACCGTGTATCTTCGTATGCTGTATATAGATTTAACGATATATAGATGCAGCGCACAGCAGTTTGTGTGTGAAAATATAAACCCGTGGTGCTCAGACGCCGAAGATACGAAACGTCGCGTCACTAAAAGGCAACGTGAAATTCCCAGACCAAAAATACAGGCGAGGGATTACACTGACGGAGAGGTGAAAGAAGGAAGGGCTGGGTCCGAAGGAGGAGGGACGGGGTGGACGCACGGTCGGACGGGGACGCTGGGTCATTTCTGTCATGGCCATATTAGTCCACTTTGTATCGGAGTATCGGATTCGAGCCCCATTCCAAGACCGGCGGCTATTTCGGAGAGCGCGTAAGGCGATAGCATCCCTACTTCTGTCCCTTCATCTCCCCTTCCCCCCAAAATCTTATCCCTCCATCCATCCAGTCCATCTTCTCAGCATCAAGCCAAACTTAAGGCCAGGACTATAATTAGAGGACACTGGGAGGTATATAAGCCCCCTGGGGGACGAGGCCCAGACGCGGCTTCACACAGTCTTCTCTTCTTTGAGCTTCTTAAACTTCACATACACACCGTCTCAACATGGTGAGTAAGAACATGTCGAATTTCGCTTCGAAGCATCGTTGAAGCATCAGGGTTGGTTTTTTTTTAACGCTTTTTTTGGATTGTTGGATTTTTATTTTTTATTTTTCCCCATACATGTGGACGTACGCGTCGCCAAACTGGGACAGGATGAACAATTTCTTACAACAGACATGTTTTGATTTAGAAATCTTAAAAAATATATATTTTTTAATGTAAATTATTTTTACGCTCATAAAAATTCATAAGAAGTCATACTACAACGGGGCTCGATGTGAAAATGTCTCGGAATGGTGAAGGTTAAGGCGAGGGGCGGGGTTAGAACTTTCCGTAAAAGTCCGTTTGTATGACGTTGTAAGGCATCGTTGTCGCTCGCGTGTTAGCATTCATACGAATTTCAGCTAAACAGCAAGGACACAAACTTCAGGATCAATTAAAATGCACTTTTGTACTACTACTACTACAATCAATAAATAAATAAATCTAGCCAAGAATTGAGTTGCTTTGCAAAACAGACCTAGAACCTCTCAGGAAAAGGGTACCAAACTGTACCTTTAAGGGAACCAATCAAAACTTACTCTAGCTAAAGGATGTAGTCCAAGTTAAAAACTCAATTAAGGTGTATAACTGGAGCACGAGGACCACGATCATACCTTTGAGGAAACATCAACAGGGAATGAAACTATACCTGGAAACTTCTCTGCAGGAGCAGAAGATTGCTCTCATGTAGGAGTCCTCACTAATTAGCTGTTAAGTTCAGGAATTGTTTTTAGCGCTAAAATGATTTTTACTTAGGTCTTATTTAAGTACTGGATAATTCTTTTTGTATGACCTGTAAGCTTGAACGTTTTGGGTTTTTTTTGGTCGGATAAAATGGGATAAAATGTCTACGCAGCTAAAAACGGAGAAGGATGGGTAGAAGATCTTCATCATTCGTCTTTGATCGTTTGGGAGATTTCGGAGACGGCTGGTGACCTTTAGAACGTGATCTTTTAGAAAAAGTTGGAAATAAATAAATAAACGAACTTAAAGCTGGATTTTTCACTTGGGAATAAGCGGAGGAAATGTGTGTGCAGCTAATGATGCAGATCTGGAACATCGGTTTGGTGTTCCTTTGTGAGAAACACAATAAGCATGCGTGTGTGTGTGTGTGTGACCTCTGTATTAAACCTGAGACCTGTGCATCCACAGGCACCCAAGAAGGCCAAGAGGAGGGCAGGTGGAGGAGAGGGATCCTCCAACGTGTTCTCCATGTTCGAGCAGAGCCAGATCCAGGAGTACAAAGAGGTGCCTCCAAACACACACACACACACAAATTCAAAGAAGACTTCAGACACAGCACATATACCGACGTGTCAGTGTTAACCGGAGTTAATTCCCCGTTAAACCATGCCCTTCGACGAAGACGTACCTGAATTTAGTTCATCATTGAGTGAATGGACGAGCTGAAGCATAATCATTCATCAATTAGACACCTGAAGAAGTTTCTCTTGAAAAGGAAAGACGAAGCCATGTCTATCTTTAGCCTCCACCACTGGGGTGTGAATAAGGGATGAATTATGGCTTCTCACTCTCTCTCTTTCTCTCTCTCTCACACACACACACACAGATCAAATGACTCTCCCTCTAATGCTAATAAAAACAAGAATGTCATTAGAAGAAATTTCTCCTACCTTCTTGGACACTCAGCTGTTCTTCAAGCAGCAGGCTTCATTCCACAACACACACACACACAATGAAGAAAGAATGTTTAGGCCTATTCATATTTCACTTTCTCTCTCAAGTTGTTAAAGAACACTGTTGCTAGCAATTGGGCCCCAAGACTGAGCTAGCATTATTTTCTATTCATTTCTTTATTTCTTTATCTATTGATTGATTTATTTAAAAAAAAATTTTTTTACACAAAGTGAAAAGGCGTGGAGATTAATAACGACGCAGAACGAGTTCAGCGAGTCGAGTAAATAAAAGGAGCACACATCTCCGTAGCTAGCCAACGTCTGACGCCAATTATTTAGCTAGCGAGGTGCTTTTTACGCAGCACGGCGCCGGTGGAAACGAGACTGAAGTGTCAGGGACGTCCACGTTGGCCTCGGACGTGGTGCGAAACTACTAAGAAGAGAGTCGAATGGTACTGCGGTTACGCTTCGCACCGATCGCTAACTGAGCGACGTCTTGTCGAGGTTTCTCGGCGTAAACCCGACTGTCGGTGTAAATACGGTGTAAATCGAGTCGTACGGTATCCGCTCAGAGTATTTGACCCACATTTCTGAGGTAAACGTCGATGTTCCTGACATTTCGGTGTCGTTTGACCGTCACTGCGCGGTGTATTGACGGCTAACTTTTAGCTAGCTATAGCTACAGCTTTGGGAGTTGTGTTAAACTCACTGAACTAAAACAAAAGATAATAACAGGGATTGTGTGTGTGTGTGAGGTTAATCATGTGTCTTTAGTGTATGAACTAAGTAAGGAAACTCAGTATGTGTGTGTGTGTGTGTGTGTAAGTGACACCACCAGAGATTCCTGACATTACTGTAGGATTTGATTTGCCATATTGTGCTGACTGAGAAACTGGACAGAGTGTGTGTGAAGGAGACGAAGGAAGGCTTGAAGGGTGTGCAGCTGTTTTCTGAGCTCCTGAGGGTCTACTAGGGTTTCATAAGGTTTTAAAAAAGGACATAAGGGCAGAGAGGTGGCGTTCGAAAGCACACTCGGATGGGTTTAAACGCACACACGGTTACAGACCAGAGACGAGCTGAAAATAAAATAAATAAATAAATAAACAAACAAACAAACAAACAAACAAATGTGTCTCCTGTAACTTTGCCAGGCTTTCACAATCATTGACCAGAACAGAGACGGGATCATCAGCAAGGACGACCTGAGGGACGTGTTGGCCTCGATGGGTAAGAACTGAACACGGGGAGGTGACCTGAACAACAGAGACGAGTGGATGGAGAGATAGACAGAGGAGTAGACAGACAGAAAGGGACAACAAGCCGTACACGGACCTGAGGAAACAAACCCAGACAGACAGACAAATAAATGAATCTACGGACTAACTCTAAGCAGACAGACAGATGGGTGGGTAGGTAGGCAGACAGACAGGCAGATAAGCCATAGACTAAATGTAGAGAGAAAGCTACAGACTGAAGGCAGATAGACAGATGGTACATAAAGACAGACAGACAGATACATTAAACTGTAGACTAACTCTAGGCAGATAGACAGATGGGCAGGTAAACAGACAGACAAGCCACAGACTAAATGTAGACAGAAAGCCAGACTAAAGATAGTACAGACAGACAGACAGAAAAATAAGCCGTAGATTAAACCTAGACACAGACAGATTGAAAGATACAGACTCACAGACAGCTTGAGACTCTAAGACATAAGGCTAACAGATAAGACGACAGACAGATATACAGACAGACAGCTATATTAGTAGATAGATAGGTAATCAGTCTGACAGTCAGACAGACAGATAGAGAAAGAGAGCAAGGCCTATATAGATTAACCATAGGCAGAGAGAAAACACAGACAGGTAGACAAACACGCATACAAATGGATACATGTATAGACAGACGGATGTCAGACAGACAGACGAAGTAGTAAATAAGTATGTGACTTGTGTGAACTTTCAGGCTTTCAGGGGTTGATTAATGTCTCTCTCCCTCTCTCTCTCTCTCTCTCTCTCTCTCTCTCTCTCTCCAGGCCAGCTGAACGTGAAGAATGAGGAGCTGGAGGCCATGATCAAGGAGGCCAGTGGCCCCATCAACTTCACCGTCTTCCTCACCATGTTCGGAGAGAAGCTGAAGGGTGAGACACACACACCCCCCCCCATTAAACTGTACAAGCTCTCGGTAAACAGGACACACACACACACACCTACACCGCACAGCGTAATACAACGAGCACGGCTTTGTCCGCTGTGTCCAGGCGCTGATCCCGAGGACGTCATCGTGTCCGCTTTCAAGGTCCTGGACCCCGAGGGCACAGGAACCATTAAGAAGCAGTTGTACGTATAAATACGTCAACGTAACGTTGACGCTAGAAATCGTACGGTTTAATCGTCAAAGATAACACCACCGTGTAACAACTTTTATTTATCCCGTGCAGCCTGGAGGAGCTTCTGACCACTCAGTGCGACAGGTTCTCCGCGGAGGAGGTGAGCTCAAAACATCACCGCACATCTGCCGCTAGATCACAGCCGGAAAATGATCAACTTCAAAACCTGTTGTACTCTCTCTATACACACTTTTAAAAAAGGAAAATGTAATCCCTCTCTCGGTCTCTCTCAGATGAAGAACCTGTGGGCCGCCTTCCCCCCAGATGTGGCCGGCAACGTCGACTACAAGAACATCTGCTACGTCATCACACACGGCGAGGAGAAGGAAGAGTAAGAGCAGAAGTGAAGAAGAAGAAGAGATGAACGCGCGTCCCTCACAACCGCTCCGCCCAGCCAGCCCGTCCTTTATCCCTCCTTTTCATGCTTCTTTGATTTTTGTTACTCTCGAGCACCTCGTTCCTTCCACGCACTTCTCCGAAAGACTCGTCTCGTAAAAACACGCCGGCGCAGGAAACCCGTGTCTGTGGCGTCTGTCCGTGGGGGAAAGAAAAAAAGGGATTCCTTTGCAATAAAATCTTATTTTCCCATCGTCTCGATCTCTCTTCCTCTGTCACTCCTCTTCCTTTTCTCCTCCCTTTTCTGCATCACCTCTCGGCTCTAGCTGCAACAGCTGATTTGTCTACGTCACTCGTTCTTTTTGTTGGGGGAGGGGGATGGGCGGGATTTCCTTCTACAATAGAAAAGTCCAGCCATCCAGTGTCTGCCGTCTTGTTTTTCCCCCCTCAATCAAACCAGAAAAGAATGAGAAGTGTCCAAAAAAAAAAAAGAGGGACGGCTGGAGCGAGAGAGAGAGAGAGAGAGAGAGAGAGAGAGAGAGAGAGAAAGTCAAGACGGTAGAGGAGTGGAGAGAGGCGACAGAAAGAAACCATTCCCTTCTTCTCTCCCTCTCTCCCCTCGTCTTTTCGCAATCCCTCGCTTCCCTCATGCTTTCTTTGCTCTGTCACCAACTCCTCTGTAAGCAATAAAAAGAGAGAAACTGTGAATAAAGCGACCTTATCTTTCGTACGCCTGCGTCTGTCCATCCTGAGTGGAGAGAGAGAGAGAGAGAATGTGAGAGACGGTGAATGAGTAAAGAGAAAAAGTTTGTGTACCAAATGCTAGTCACTACTTTAATTTGACCTTTAACGTCCAAGAAAACAGTGACGCTTTTTTAAATGACTCATCCCGTACTGATCTGATCCATGGCCAATCAAACACCCTCTACACCACGTTTGTCCCGCCCCCATCGCCAACCTCCCAGATTTCTCGTCTCAAAAGGAAACGGGTCAACATCACAGAATCAAATCGCGGCTCTCGTGGCGTTTAACGGCCAACGTATGCTCTTATGCAGTGCATTATGGGTAGTACATATAAAAAATACACACCACCACGTTATGAACACTCTAAACAAAGTAAGATCGGTTCACGAAGTCTCTGATGACACATGATCACCACCAAAGCAAGCGTCTGTGTAAGCTGACCAGAACACATGACAAACTTGACCAGTTCTGGTCAAGAACTTTACCCAGTGTGTCCAAGACTAAACCTAATACGCTAATAAAATAAACTGCAGAGGAATTTATTTGGTGTTGGCGATTTCACGCATCATAGTCTACTTACAATGCATTAACTTATTCAGCATAATAAACCCTGCAATAAACTGCCATCCCCCCAACAAATAATTATAATGTCATACATAATGCCTTATAAACACATTATAGCAGGTTCCGAATGTCTTCACAGGTCATGCGTAAGATTAAAACTACCCGCGTAATATCGCGTGTACCGACAAAACAGCTCGGACTCGTCGAGGCATGGACTCCACAAGGTCTCTGAAGGTGTGGCACAAAGACGTCAGCAGAAGATGGTTTCATTCCTGTAAGTCGTGAGGAGGGGCCTCCATGGATCGGACTTGCTCGGATGGATCGGACACCTTTCTATCGTAGCCAGTGTCGACTTTTTCAGTAAGTGTTCTGTGGGATCGGACCAGACGGGCAAGCCTCCGGACGTGCATCGATGGACCTCGGGTGCTCACGACCCTGTCGCCGGATCACCGCTCGTCCTCCCTTGGATCACTTTTGGTTGGTACCTGCCGTGTTGGCTAGACGACTGGGTCTACCATTACAATCAGACGTTTACGCTTGCCCATTTTTCCTGCTTGCAACCCATCAACTTCGAGAATTGACGGTTCACTTCCTGCTTAATAAATCCATCCCACCCCTCGACGACGGTATGATCAGAGTTACTCACTGCACCGGTCAGTGGTTTGAATGTTATGGCCGATTGGTGCATACAGTTGAAGCCAAACGTTTACTTACACCCAGGCGAAACAGATCCACGCATTTTATAGGTTACCATTTCTATCGTCAATTAGCGCAGCTACATCGTTCACATCAAACAATTTTAAAAACACACACTATGATTTCACCTTCAATTCACTCGGTGAGAATTCCAGGGGGTCAAAAGTTTACATACACCAAGTTGACGGTCTCTAAACAGTCAGGAAGTTTCCAGGAAGGAATTGATTGACTTTTAGATGCTTCCGATTGGCCGAGTGTCATAACGAAGAGGTAACTGGGCGCGCACCGGTGGCCTAGCGTCAGAGCCAAGAGTTTCTCCAGTTCCTTATTAGGAGCAAGGTCAAAACAACTGAAGACACCACGAACATCTGTAGGAAAATTGTTTGCAAAACTAAACGCCACGGGAGCACACGGATCAGGAACAAATCGACTCAACTGAACAAGACGACTACACAGGAACAGGTACCAAAGGACGTACATTTGCGCAACGGAGAAGCTCCTACTCCAAGACCGGTATATAAAAAAAAAAAAAACTCCGACTGAATGCCTTTTGGACTCAACTGTACGGCCTTCGTGGAAAGAGTCAGCACAGACCAAAATACACACACAGCGAGGGATTTAATATATTACGGTTTATTATTCGTCACAATTATTAATCGCTATCATAATGATTCATTAAATACACGGTGTACATTTTCCTCGTGGAGTCGAGGAACGACGAGCTATGATTTCATTTTATTTTCAAGGTTTGGTGTGTGTAAAAAAAAAAAAAAAGTACATGTGACACATGACAAGACGGGATTAAAGAAAACTAGTCTTAAAAAAAAAACCCAAAACAAACAAACAAGAGGGTTAAATTGAACACTTTCAAACAAACAAAAAGCGAGCGGAACGAGGAAGCGGATCTCTGACCTACGAAGTAAATCCAGCAGGCGTGTGCGTTAGGAGCTCTATAATAAACCGCAGCACTCGGGGCGCAGTAGAACGCGATTATGGACACTTTAGTAAAATCTCATTAGATGGGGGCCGCCTCAGTGGGCGGAGCTTTGGCTAGACATGACGTTTGTCCCAGTCAGAGCGCGGTTTTAAGTACATTTGTTTTCTAAAGGTAGTTTATTTGAAAAGGTTAAACAAATAAACGTTGTCACTTCCACAAAAGAAATCAGTACATTTTACATCGTGGTATCGTGTGTGAAGGCGGTATATATTCGCGATACGGTTTAAGACATCGCAAATATGAAAGAACACCATCATGCCAGTTTCCCGATCCCATAGGATTTTCACACCGCAAACGAGCTGAGACGGTCGTGATGTCGTCTCGGACAGCGCGAGGAATTTATTTACATGGCTGCCGATCACATGATCGCACGACGACGCCGGGAATAAAAGCATGGATCTGTCCTGTCGATGTGCAGTCATGATCCAATTCCACGTGTGGCTGTGTGTTCATTAAATAATAATAATAATAATAATAATAATAAATTCCACATACTGACCAAGTTTCAGCCGTTAACGCAATAGAAACGTGTCTTGAAAAGGGTAGCTGGGTCTTGGGTGTGATGGGGTGGGGGAGGGGGGGGTGATAATCGAGACCTGTCCGATTCCAAACGTCGTCACGCTGTAAAGCTTCATTTCAGTGCTGAATCTAAAACACGGACTCTCAGATGCTAATTTCTTCAACCCCCACAATTGATGTCGCAATATCAGACTGCTTGAAGCTGTAGAGGTTCGAAACTGGATTATTATTATATACAGTTTACATATTCAGTCACAAAATAAAATCAGCAAACCCGGACAGTTCAGAGCAAAGTTTCTGAAGTCCAATCTGTTCCCTCTAGTGGCCGGTTCAGACACGACTCACCCGAAAACCCGTCATTCCTTTCCTCTGAGAAAAATGAAAAGAATGCGCCACGCAGGGGTCAGTCTCGGGGTTTTAGGGTGTTTGCATAGACACGCCCTGTGTTCCGACACGGTTTATAAAGCGCCCTCAGAGAACCTTGGTGACTCACGGCGACAAAGTGTCGTATCGTCCTGTCAGCAGATCAAAGTCACGTTTTCGTCAAACATCTTGCATCTTCTTACTGCTTCGATTCACACTTCGTTTGTTATCCTTTTCCTGTAGCAATGCATTCTAGGTAAATGCTGCTCCTGAAGCCGGCGCTCGTCTTCAACACCGTCAGACGCTCTTCTGGCGAAAACGTCGGTACGACACGAAGGAGCGGAGAAGGGCGCGTTAAAAACAATATCGGAACACAGCCGCCAAAGTGGTGCGGGTGGAGCACGGTTTTAGAACAGAACTTTAAAAAAAAAAAAAAAAAAAACAGCACCACCTAGAGGTGAGGAGGGGACAAAAGAAACCACAACACACAGCAGAACAGAAGAGTGAAAACACGTCATCTTGCAGCTCACACATCACGTTAATGTTCCCGATGGTACAGTCCGGTTTCCAAAGTGCTGATTGGTTGTTCTTTTTTTGTTGCGTAATACTGCAGTGCGCCTCCGGGGGTGGAGTTGGTTTAGAAACGTCTTCACACCGATGGACGAAATGTTCCAGTGGTTCATCGAGACGACGCCCAAACACCTCTAGTAAAATATGTTCTACAGTACAGACTCAGACCTCTTACTCCAACTTAAATATTAATAATAATAAGAAGAAAAAAGTTAGAGAAATGGGGTGTACCATATTAAAAACAATCGTAAAGGAATAGTTTCATCAAAAATCTCTAATCAGTCAACCAGCCAAGACGTAGGTGCTTCAAATCCGACGTAGACCACGCGCGACGGAGGACAAACCTTCCCCAAAATGTTTCGTTTCCCCACAATTTATTCTGTTTTACTCCAAATTAGAGTGCGAAATGGATACAGTTGTTTTGTTTGAACACTACACACAACGATTATTTTAACAAACCACTGCGATAGAGAAAGTTAAAGATAATTCCCTAATACAAATAACGAGTTAAAAACTCTCGTTTCTGTGCGTCACATCCGGTGTTTATTTCTCTTTTTATTCATTGATCCAAATCTATAATGCGCAACATTTCTGCAGCACTACAGCTCTGTCCTTTGGCTTCATTTCCAATTTAACGCCGATGCCGCAAACGAAAACACTTGGCTTGTTTCAGTCGTTTCCTGCAGCCGAGTCGATTTGGAGTCTAATCTATTTCTCACGCCGATCACTGGTCGGATGCACTCGGACCGGTTGTTTCAGGCCCGCCTAAAGAAGAGCACCTAGGTGGCGAAAACCAAACACGGGGTTCCGACTAAACGTACAGTAAACACTGAGCGGTTTGATTCGCTCATTAAGCCCCGCCCCCGGTAACGATAATGTAGTTCCCCGTCTTGAAATCGGACTCCCCGTGCTACTTTACGACGCTCTGTTTAAAATGAAAGACACCACGCCTACAAACTCGCGGAAGATTTTGCGAGATCCGGTACTCGTCGGCCATGTTAGCCTCGTGGCAAATGTTTTGGCTGATCGGCGACATTTTCTAAGTGCGAGAAAGTAAAGCAGCCTTTGACGGCACTAAATACTGTCACGGTCGTGACTTTAGAAGAGACCAAAACAAACCAACAATAATAATAATAATAATAAAAAAAAAAGCTACTGCTTGGTTTTGTTCTCCAAAATTTTGGGATATAAAATGTGCAACAACAACAACAAAAACAAACAAAACAAACAAACAAAAAACATCATCATAACCAAAAAAAAAACCAAACAACTAAGAAATGACCTTAAAATACATCCTCGAGTTCGTCTAAAAGCCGCCACTACACTTCCAGTCACGCAGGCCTCTGGATTCTTGCATAGAAAAAAATAGCAATAATACAATCTAAAAGACGGTACAGAACAGGAATAATCCACAATATAAATGTTCATCTGGTTAAATTAACAAACTGTACATCAATGCAATCGAGCCCTAAACGCGACGAGCTCGGACGTTAATGCTACCGAAAATCGTTATTCGTTAACGTCAGAAAGAACAACGCAAATCAAATGTTAGTGGTGCTTTCAGGAGAAAAAAAAAAACCTAAATAATAATAATAATAATAATAATAAAGAGGGTTCAGTGCAAACAGACTAATTCCTTCATTGACAAGCAAAATAAATATGATTCTGAGGTGAAAGTCCAAGCAGGTTTTAACCAACATCGAGTCAAGTTCAGACATTTAATTCTCCCCAATACGTTAAGATTCTTCACGGTGCACCATTACGCCTTTTGTATTTAACTCTGCCCGGTGTCGTGTCGAGATTCCAGTTCACGGTTAAACAGAGAGGGAGACGGGATCAGGGTTAACGGGAGAGACAAAGCGAGAGACGGGGAAAGGAAACACAGGAATGAGAGAAATGAGATATATATATATATATATATATATATATATACACACACACACACATATATATATATAGAGGAAGGAAAAAAAAAAAAAAGGATGATGGAGAAACGAATATGTAATACATATATGACAGGATCTAGGGCTGAGCGATGTGACGTGCGATGCATCAATACGCTGAGGAATTATTTCACGACGTACCTTTCCGTGACATCACGTGATATCGGTTGCAAAACTTTTGAATTTTTTGTCTAACAATTAAATCTAACTGGAAGCTAATTGTTTCCTGGTAACAGTTTGCACTTGGTCTTTAAAACCTCACACCTAAGGTCAAGTTTGTGTATCCGTGTGCGGTTCTTTAGGACGTCGGAGAAAAACCTGGAAGGAATGTACATTGGGGGGGGAACAAAAAAAAAAAAAAAAGAAAAAAACAACAAAACCCAACTCTTGATCCGAGCTCGGGATCGAACCGGGGACTCTATAACTGGAGCTGTGAAGAGATCCTGTTTCTTGTCGATATTCAAGAGATTTTTGAGGGCAGTTGGCGTATCGTGATTATACTTGGTCGTATCGCCCAGCCTTAGTCCCGTCTACAAAAGCAGAGGGACACACACAGAGAGACAATCGGAGAGCTGAAATAGAAACAGAGCGAGCAGACGTAATGACTCTTAAGATTTGAAGATTAAGAAGACGGCCGAAGAGTTTCAGTCGGGAAGGAAGTCACGCTATTCAGACCGCAGTACCATTTCTAACAAACCTCAGTTCAGTTTCAGTTCAATCTGCTCTTCCAGTCCCTCTAGTGGCCAAACCAGACACTGGTTTCTTTCATTTTCCCCCTCTTTCCATTTCTTAATGAGGATGAAAAAGAGCGCCTCCTACGGGTCGAGTCAGAAACACCGGACAGCAACACTACACTAGATGGACATGTAAACACACACACGAGCACACGCTAACAGACATGTTAATAAATACGAGCTCGTTGATAAATCTACGGTGAGGACAATGTCTCTTAGGGGTCGCTGTCTGATTTAGAGGGATCGGATGAATGTTTTATGGTTGGACGTCTTACTAAATAACGACCTATTGATCTATTTACAGACTGACTGTGTGCGTGTGCACGTGTTTTAATATCTCCTCTAATGGGTGTGAATGTAAATGAGAGGATTCAGAGCCATAGAACGTGATCCAATTCTCTTTAAGATGTAAAACCTCCCTTCCTTTGTGCTATTCGCCTTTTTAGTTCAGAAAGCTAGGCCACGTGTTTCGCTGCCGCGGCCCCGTTCTTCTCCTCCGCCTCGGCGCTTGCGGCCTTGTCCTTCTTTTTGCCGCCTTTCTCCTTCTTCTTCTCGGCCTTCTCCTTCTCGGCCCTCTCCTTCCCCTTCTCGGCCCTCTCCTTCTCCTTCTCGGCCCTCTCCTTCTCCTTCTCGGCCCTCTCCTTCTCCTTCCTCGCCTTCTCCTTCTCCGCCTTATCGCGTTCCTTCTTCTCTCGTACCTTCAGCTTCTCCTCCTCCTTCTCTTTCTTCTTCTCCTCCTTGCTCTTCTTCTTCTTCTTCTTGCCCTCGTCCTCGCAGGGAGGCAGAGGCATGTTGTTGGCCGTGGGAGACGGGATCGTGGGTGTAACTTGCTCCGAGACTACCCTGGGGGGCTGGAGTTGGTTCGGGATCGACGGACGAGCAGGTTCCTCACCGGATTTCGACACTGATGCTGGTTCTGATGTGGGTTTTGTTGCAGATTCTGGTGTAGGTTCCGGTTCAGACTTCAGCGATGGTTTAGGTTCCGGTTCAGATTTCGGCGCTGACGGCGGTTCCGGTTCAGATTTCGGCGCTGACGGCTGTCCCGGTTCAGATTTCGCCGCCGATGTCGGTTCAGATTTTGGCGCCGATGTGACGTCTGTTAATTCTGGCCCAGAATTTGACACAGGAGATTTTGGTGCTGTTGGGGGTTTCGCCACTAAAGGACTAGGCCTCTGCGCTCCTGCACCCCCAGCGGGCGGGGCCGCGGCAGAAACAGGTGGGCGTGGTGGCCCAGGTGAGGTTATCATTATAGGAGTCCCGCCTCCAAACACCTGCGTTTCCGCAGAAAAAGAGCTTTTTTTACCGTAAGAGAACGGATTTTTGGATTTCCGGAAACCGGGAAGAGAGAGGAGGCTGGAAGAGGAGCGCAGGGGGCCGGGCGGAGGAGAAGACATGGAGCTGCCCAGGAAGGACAGGCTTCCCCCGGAGCTGATGGCGGCAGCGCGGCGCTTTTGCTCATGGATGTCCCGCGTGCCGTGAAGCCTGCGGCCCGGCTGGTGCGTCAGGGCACCGCGAGACTCGCGCCACTTCTTCACCTGGACGGCGCACTCCCTCTCGATCAAAGCCTCTGTTACAGGGACGACAGTGACCTGTCGGAGGAAAAGAAAGACAGAACCCTTTGGTTACGGTATCTGTGTACAGATAAAATCAAACACACACCTGTCCAAAAGACTATATCCTGGAGCAGGCTAATTCCTGGAAACAAGACGGCATGTCTGCTGAGAACGAGTTTCAGACACTAACTGGTGCGGAGCGAAATCGGCGGGCCAAGAAAAAGAGGCGGAGCTTAGGACCAATCCTATTTAAAAACGTGCCCAGCATACGCACGAGGCTGAAACAGATGGCTTACTCATTGTGACTTTAAGCTTATGCCTGGCTGAAGTGTAAAAATTCGCGTGTGTGTGTGTGTGTGTGTGAGAGAGTGTGGTGACCTCTTGAACCAGCATTTCCTCTCTGATGCTGTCCGGCGAGATGTTCCTCAGGCGCTCCATGGTCTCGTACATTCCCTGTACCTCCCGCAGCTTATCCACAGAACCCAGCATCTGCTTCAGTAAGACCAGACCCACACGGAACACGATCTTCACCCCTGCACACACACACACACACACACACAATATAAACGTCTTAACTACGGATCCATGTGGGAAAACGGCCGCCTTGTGTATCCTGCGATCTTCTGAAGCGCTGGTTGTGTGTGCATCTTCAGAACACCACTTCATTGTCGATTATCTTCCCACAGCTCCGCAACCCGGACACGAGTTTCTGCTGTTCGATATACATCGCGACCTCGAGACAGGACGCCGCATTACGATATATATATGTATTTATTTTCTATTCTTATCTTTCACATCGGCTTTAGTACGTTGGTCCGAATCCTCGAGTCCACACTCGCGACAGACCGATTCTAGGCTTGTCTAGGGGCGTGATGCAGAATCCACATCGATGAACTCTTCCTGAACTTCCTGAAGTGTCGCTTTCGTGCATGCGGGTTCGTGAAATGGGTTCGTCCAACTATTTTTATACCGTCACTCAACGAGCCCTTTTATATCAGCAACCATAATAACCTTTGTCCCCAGCATCACAAAAGTAGTAACAGGAAGTGACCTGCTTCCACACACAATGTGGACTGTGCCGTGGTTTGGTGGAAGAGAACCCCAGGCCACTGTTTTCAATAGGACGAGGGATCGGTTCTCGGGTCTCAAAAAGAGCTTCACATACGTGTGAAGGTGAAGAAGAAGAAGGAGAAAGCCTTTATTGGTTACAGACACAATACAACACAGTGAAATTCTTCTCTTTGCATATCCTGGGAAGTTGCGGGTCTGAGCACAGGGTCAGCCATGAGACTTTGATTAAAGCCCCGAGAGTGGCAGCGTGGCGGTGTTGGGGCTTGAACTCCTGACCTTCTGATCAGTAACCCAGTGCCTTAACCACTGAGCCACCAAAACGACCTTAGTGTAAATCTAAATGGTACAAAAAAATAAATATTTTTGCCATTTTAAAGCCAGAGATGCACTCAATTTATATTCCCCCCCCGACATGCAACATCACATCGCATCTCTCTCGCTCTCCTTCTCTCTCTTTTTTTTCCCCCTCGCCCTCCTTCTTCCGTCTTACCTTCGCAGAAGAACATGTCCCAGACGCGGAGGACGCAGGACCACGGTAGCGTGCGGGAAAAGATGCACATGAACCACTCGGTCATGTACAGGATGGGGTCGATCTTGAACTTCTTCAGATGGCGGTAGGCCATGGGGCACACGCGTCTCAGCAGAGAGAAGAAGATCTCTCCGTCGAGCTGGATCGCTTCCTGGAAGAGGAGGAAAAAATAAACAATCATCAACTCTCTCTGCATTTTTATGCTAAATTTATTGATCCCTAGTCTCACGGTTTCTGAACAACAGATTCTTAAATACGTTTTTTTTTTTAAATCAACAAAATAATATAAATAAACAGGGTTAGCTTTCATTAGAGGATTTATTATCGCTGAAATGAATGATTCATCCTCACCAGTCCAGCGCTGTAGTAGCCGGGCAGGTATTTCTCACAAATCTGCACCAGACACCAAAACGCTTGCTGAGAAAAAAAATCAAATAAATCAAATCTGTTAAAACACGCTGGACATTTCAGTCAAGCGCATCATCAGATAACGTTATCTCCATCGGTGTGAGCGCTATTCACAGCAACCGGCTTCCTGTTTCCCTTATTACACGCAGAAGTAAATCATATATATGGATAGTGGAGAGAGAGAGAGAGAGAGAGAGACAGAGAAAGGGTGAGAGACCGTGAGAGAGAGAGAGAGAGAAAGGGTGAGAGAGAGAAAGAGGGAGAGGGGGAGAGAAAGGGTGAGAGAGAGTGAGAAAGGGTGAGAGAGAGTGAGTAAGAGAAAGGGTGAGAGAAAGGGTGAGAGAGAGAGAGAAAGGGTGAGAGAAATAGGGAGAGGGGGAGAGGGAGAGAAAGGGTGAGAGAGAGTGAGAAAGGGTGAGAGAGAGAGAGAGAGTAAGAGAAAGGGTGAGAGAAAGGGTGAGAGAGAGAGAAAGGGTGAGAGAGTGAGAGAGATAGAGAGAGAGAGCGCAAGAGAGAGTGAGAGAAAGGATGAGAGAGAGAGGTGAGAGTGTGAGAGAAGCGTGAGAGAAAGGATGAGAGAGAGAGGTAGAGAGAGGTGAGAGCGTGAGAGAGTGAGAGTGAGAGAGAGTGAGAGGCGTGAGAGCGTAAGAGAGAGTGAGAGTGAGAGAAAGGATGAGAGAGTGAGAAAGAGTGAGAGAGCGCGTGAGAAAGGATGAGAGAGAGCGTGAGAGCGTGAGAGAGCGGTGAGAGAGGATGAGAGAGCGTGAGAGAGAGTGAGAGAGAGTGAGAGAGGTGAGGCGTGAGAGAGTGAGAGAAAGGATGAGAGAGAGAGTGAGAGAGGTGAGAGAGAGAGTGAGAGAGAGTGAGAGAGCGTGAGAGAGTGAGAGAAAGGATGAGAGAGAGGTGAGAGAGTGAGAGCGTGAGAGAGAGGTAGAGAGAAAGGATGAGAGAGAGAGAGGGTGAGAGAGAGTGAGAGAGCGTAGAGAGAGTGAGAGAAAGGATGAGAGAGAGTGAGAGAGTGAGAGCGTGAGAGAGCGTGAGAGAGAGTGAGAGAAAGGATGAGAGAGAGAGAGAGAGTGAGAGCGTGAGAGAGCGTGAGAGAGAGTGAGAGAAAGGATGAGAGAGAGAGAGAGAGTGAGAGAGAGTGAGAGAGCGTGAGAGAGCGTGAGAGAGAGAGATCAGCACTGAATTACAGCAATGCTAACAGGATAAAAACAAAATTTTAAAAATGGCTGCTACAATCTACATATTTGAATGGTCCAGGAAAGAAAGGTCTTAAAGAGTAACACACACACACACACACACACACACACACACACACACACACCTCTGCAGGCATGTGCATCAGCAGGACCGCAGCCACAGGAGCCTGAGCTTGACAGTAGCCTTCATCCGGCCGATACACGGTGTAAGCCTTCAGTATACGGTACAGATCCTGCTGGCTGAACACACACACACACACACACACACACACACACACACACACACACACACACACACACACACACACACACACACACACACACACGAGTTTGCACAATGATGAACTTTAATTATATTCGTCTGAAGCATCGAGATCGTTTGAGGTAAAAGGGAAACACTGCATACTTCTCATTTCTGCTGTAAACAAATCAAATCCCACTGCGAGGACTCGCAAGAAAAATACATTTAATCACGTACTAAAACTGATCGGTGTCCCTGTGTCCTTCTGTGTAACTGTCTGTCTCTGTCTGTATCAGTCTATCTGTCTCTCTATCCTTCGGTGTATCTGTCTGTCTCTCTCTGTATCAGTCCATCTGTGTCCCTGTATCCTTCGGTGTATCTGTCTGTCTCTCTCTGTATCAGTCCATCTGTGTCCCTGTATCCTTCAGTGTATCTGTCTGTCTCTCTCTGTATCAGTCCATCTGTGTCCCTGTATCCTTCAGTGTATCTGTCTGTCTCTCTCTGTATCAGTCCATCTGTGTCTCTCTATCCTTCGGTGTATCTGTCTGTCTCTCTCTGTATCTGTCTCTCTCTGTAGGAGTCTATCTGAGTCTACAGTTCATTGTGTGCAGACGGTTATTTACCCGTGGCCTCCTCGAGCAGCGAACATCTCGTGGAAGGGGAACTGTCTGTGTAAGTCCTTCTCGATGATATCCAGCCACTTCGGGTCTCCGGGCTCTCTCTCCAGTTCCTAAAGACAGGGGGGGGAAAAAATAAAAAATCAGAAGATGTCAGAGACACGGATTTAATACGCATCGCTCCAGAGTTCATTCCGTCGTAACAGCATCGTAACACAGCGTGCGAGAACGTGCGCAGGACCGCTACCGAACCGGTCGGTGACGCTCGACGCCAGCATATACATGCTACTCGAGCACGTGAAGAAGCTCGCGGTGAGACGATCCCTCATGGCAGATACGTTTCAGAGATTTCAACGGGACGTCTCATCAGCGAATTACGCGTCTCTGTCCAGGTCTGACCATTTGTTTGATTCGTTCAGAGATTCTTACAATGGACGTCGTCTCGACGTAGCTTTAAAAGAAACCAGAGTCTTCGTGGCTGTACCTCGAACTTGCCGATGTTCGCCATCAGAAGCTCCTCGCTGTTGGAGAGAAGCTGCCAGGCTCGAGATCTCAGGGACGATGGAATTCCCTTCCTACAGCGCAGCTTCACCTACACACACACACACACACACACACACACTCACTGTATTTCTTTAAGAGACACTAAAGGATATACTGATGATTTGTCAAAAGTACTACCGGTCAAAAGTTTACACACACTCCACATTTTAGAATAACAATAAAGTCATCAAAACTCTGGAGTAACACAAATGGAACTATGGGAATTAGTTCCCATAGAAAAAAAAATCTAAAATAACGTATATATATATATATATAGTATACATAATATTGTATACGCCACAATTGGCTTAAGACGCGTCACGTGACGTCACCACGACGCGCATTCAGCCAAAGAAAGCCCTCCTCCAATCACGTGCGTCGAACACGAGCACACCCGAAAGGACTCGTTTTAGACGCAGCGATCGTGAAAGAAAAGAAATGAATGAACCCATGGTTGTTATTTGGGATTTTCGGGGAAACCGACAGAACTGACCTTGGGGAAGCGTCGAGAGACCCACTTGTCCCAGTTCTTGAACATGTCCAACCACTTCATCTCCCGGTGCCGCGCCACCTCCACGCTGAGCTCCGCCACACTGCCACAAAGACGATTCAAAACGGTCAAGATGCGGGGATTCATGCGGAATTCGAACTGAAGGTCAGCGCACATCAGTAACAGCCTCTGACGAGATGGAATCCAAAAGAAAAACGCACCCTCGACTCGGGAACTCTGGGACGGACTACCGTCGACCACGAGATCAGCGAGTGACGCCAAACCGTAGCTTAAAACGAGCGCTTGCGTTAGACCGATCGGCTTAGGGACCGAAACGCGCGTGAAATCGATAACGCCGACTATACAGCTTACTCTCTGAAGAATACACCTCACGTCCACCTCGGAGTTAGCTGGCTAGCTGATTCGCTAACAAAAGTCCAATATGGAGGCGTCCAGGTTTTCTTTCTGTCCAGCAGAAAGAAAATATCTGTCTATATCTGGAACGGGAGTGCGTGAGGGTCAGGTGTCCAGAAACTTTTGGGCATATGGTGATTACTAACTGACGCATGCTAAAGCCTCCGGAGTAAAGGGTACTGTACGTACTGTACTGTACGATTTGACCTGGAGCGAGAACCCGATGGAGGAAGTAATAAGTAAACATTAAAGGGAAGGAAGCAGGTTTCAAGATTGGAACACACACACACACACGCACACACACACACACGTTGGTTAGTGGACGTGACACAATGTGGACAGTAAAAGGAAGAGAGATATGGTGAGCAATGACTAAATCAGAGAACCACTCAGCGTTGCATGAGTCACACCGGGAGAGAACGAGAGAGGAGGGGGGGGGCGTGGGGGGTGATGGCGAGAGAAGCAGGCAGACAGACAGACAGGCAGGCAGACAGACAGAAAGAGAGTAGATTTTGGAAAATATGCTCAACACAAAGAACCATGCGACGGACGGAAATATACACGAGGCAGTCCGAGACGGACGGCGCGAAAAGAAAGAAGAGGAGGAAGAAAAAACAGACGCATGGGTGCGAAAGATGCGAACAAAGTGTCCAACAAACGAGCGACGGATAAACCGAAGTGTTGATGAAAAGACGAGAGAAAGCAAGAGACACGTGCATTTACAGTATACCCTTACAGAGAGAGAGAGTGAGTAAAGAGAGAGAGAAAAACTAAAAAAAAAAAAGCGTCCGATTTCACTATTTTGTTACGGTCGCCATAGCAACATGAACGCCTCTGCGATTGCCCGATGACATTGAGGTCCGGAGAAAGCGTCGCTTGCCCAGTCTTGCTTCATTTCAACCCAGACAGGCACGAGATTGCAACGTGTGCAATCCGATACGCTGTCGTCCTAGACGAAGAAAGGGGCGTGGCCAAAACATGCCTCGGTCATTATTTAATAATTATTATATTACGCAGAGATATTACAAGACAACTACATTTTAATGCTTTACTCAATCAATCAATCAATCCATCCATCACGATCGATTTCCGATCCCATCCTCAGCTGTCTCAAACCCAGGCGGCGTCCTGCTCACGGATTCCCTGCACGTGCTCGCTACATGGGGTGTAACGTAACAGGGCTGTCGATGTAGCTATAGAGTCCCGCTCATCACGATCAGCGCTCGGGTCTGGAGCTGCAGCGGATAAAATGGCCGCTGTACAGCGTACAGTGAAGAGGATGTGGTTTGGGAGATATCTTCCTTGTTCTGTAAATTATTCATGGACGATCAGACATTACGGTGCACGAGTGATTCATTATTCATCGTTCCGTAATAAACGGCCGACCGGACAGGGCGTGCAGACTACGGGTTTACGCTATAGTTCATATGGTAGAGTTTCTATAGTAACGGATCATTCATAGAGACGTGTACGGTGGACTGACGATAAATGTATTTTAAAAATGTGTTGTTAGAGAGAGAGAGAGAGAGAGTTTTTTTAATCTATTAGTATTTAGTTTTGCCTTTTTATTTGAATTCTCCTGGTTTTACACTTCCGCCGTTTTCTTTCTACTTGCTTTGGCTACACCAATGTACAATTATTTGTCACACCAATAAAGCACATGAAAACTGAGAAACAGAGAGGAGGGTGGGGGGCAAACAGAGAGAGAGGGATGGAAAAAGAGAGAGGGGAAGGGAGACAGAAAGAGAGAGAGGGAGGGAGAGAGAGAGAGACAGGGAAAGGTAAAGAAGGACAGGGGATGGGGAAAAGGGAGACAAGGAGGAGAGAGTGAGAGCGAGAGAGAGTGTGAGTGAGAGAGAGTGATAGAGAAAGAGAGTGAGAGAGACAGAGTGAGAGAGAAAAAGAGAGAGACAGAGAGGGAGTGAGAGAGAAAAAGAGAGAGTCAGAGAGATAGAGAGTGAAAGAGAGAGTCAGAGAGAGAGTGAGAAAGAGAGAGAGTCAGAGAGAGTGAGAAAGAGAGAGAGTCAGAGAGAGAGTGAGAAAGAGAGAGAGTCAGAGAGAGTGAGAAAGAGAGAGAGTCAGAGAGAGAGAGTCAGAGGGAGTGAGAGAGAAAGAGTGAGAGAAAGCGAGAGAGAGAGAAAGAGAGAGAGATGATAAGAAAAAGAGAGAGAGAGAGAGAGAGAGAGAGAGAAAGAGAGATGGTGAGAAAGAGAGAGAGAGATGCTGGTGAGGGAACGACTGTTAATCGCTGCTATAAGTTAAGTGATAACAGGAAGTCATTTGTCTCAGACGTTCCACATTAACTATCAGAAATAAAGAGTTTAAAGGCGGAGACGTCGCTCATGAATACATGAAGCACTGTGATCATGAGCACATCGCTGTGGTACACGCGGAAGAACACCCCACACCGTACGCTCGCCGTTCCCTGGTGCATCATTCCTCAGTTTTTGTAGTTTGTAAAATATATTTGTCCTGGTCGGGTCCAAGACATGAAATATGTTCATTCTTTAATAGCGTCTTATTAACTCAAATCTTTAGTATTTTTTGGATTATGGCGATTAGAATCGTAAGAGTCGACGTATAAAGTAGCCAATCAATGAAAAAAAATAAATAAATAAAATATTTAAATGCTTTTTCGTGAGTTAGTGTGAAGCAAACTTATAAATATGAGGGCTAGGTGGGGGGTGTTTTATAAAACAGTGTGTGTGTAGTTGTTAATATTCGGGCTCCACCCACTTGCCATCGCTGTACTGCGTTCCTCCGAGGAAGCCGTATTTATCCGTGCGTCTCGAAACCGGCCCGTTGAGCTCCGAGTCCGACCCGAGCGAGCTTCCATCCTCGCCGATGCCCGACAGAGAGTCCAGCGTTCCCGACATCATGCTCGCTGACTCCAGGTAGCTCAGCGTGTCTAGGGCGGGGCCAGATTGAGCAGGGGGCGGCACTACGAACGGCACCGACGAATCGTGAACCACGAGAGAGGGAAGATCGGATATCGGGTCCGACGACGGATCCGAGACGAAGGGGGCGAGATGCGGAGGAGACGGAGGAGGCATGTGTGACGAGGACGTGGAGTTTGAGGTCAGATCGAGTCGTGTCGTGGGATTTTCCGCTGGAAAAGGCGGAGCTTCGGGAATCGCCGCGCCTCCTGGCGGTTCCGCCGAGAGGTTTTGCTGCGTTAGCGGCTCGGGCGTGGCGAGGAAGCCTTCGTTCCCTCGGTCGGGAGGACGAGCGCTTTCCGGAGCAGCTGTAACAGGAGGAGGATTCTCAGGTAGAGCTGAAGTCACCTCCCCAGAGTGCGGTAAAGGGGCACAGGTCTCTTTAATCAGGGGCGTTAGCGCAGAGGCGGCCATGACAGCTCGGTCTCCATACAAAGCGGATTTTGGGAGAGCGACGGGTTTAGGGGACACTGCAGGGAGGGACGGAGCGGACGGAGGAGGAGGAGCTACAGACTGATCCGCCATCGCCGGAGGAGAAGGGGTGAGGGCTGAGACCTCGGCCATCGCTCCTCTCTGCAAAGAAAAAAAAAAAAATACACGATAAAATACGCTACATATACAAGTCTCAACAATAAAACAATCTCAAAGAAAATATGGAAACAGGAGACAGACAGACAACGAACCCTGCTCTTAATGTAGTCATTACGATCTTGTTCATTTTCTACAAGGGTTAACCACGCGGTCACGTGATCTCGACAGTGTGAGAGTGTGACACAGAGAGAGAGAGAGAGAGACACAGGTTTTCCCCCACACACACTCGCAGTGAATGTATGCGTGTGCCCTTTACAGTTCTGATTAAACTTCACGGGGACGTTTCGGTGATGCGGCGAAATCAGAAGAATTCCGTACGGACGTTTCATTGGGTCTATAGTCCGATTGATAATCCTCAACTCGGGATTATTTACGCAACTTTCCCCCCCCATACTCTACCTTTACTTTGACTCCTTCTTAAAACTTACTCTTGCACCTCACGCCAAATGTCTCACTGTTCTGTCGTACCGGTTCTTTAAAGCGATATTTTATTACGATTATTTCCATTTCGTCAGGTCTTAGGCCGTGCCCTTAGCAACAGAATATCACGCCGCTGAAAAAACTGACTCTCTGGTCCGTTAGGTACTCTACTGCGCACTGTAGATCCTGGGGGCAGAGCTTAGTGAGCATGGGCGGGGATCATTCAAATGTTGAACCCAACTACCCAATAGGGTTCAGGTACGTAAAGACTAATCTTACCTAACGCACCTTTAATGATCAGATACGCGATCAACCATATGTTTACGTTTGTATACGCGATTCCTCACCAGGCTGCTCTTCTCGAACGAGTTGCGGGACGGATTTCTCCGAGAACGAGTCGTGACGCTGCTTCAAATGCGTCCAAACGTACCGAAGTGCGAGGGCCGTTTTTTTTTTTTTACGAGACGGAGGTTTTTGTACTGTACTCACTTCAGTGCGCTGTTGCTGCTGCTACCGCCGCTACCACTACCGACGCACTTCCTGTTCTGTGTCGTAAATTAAACCAAACGGCGTTCGAATGAAAAATGCGGTGCTGCATTTGGAAACGATGGTGGCTGAAAGATGGAGGAAGTCAGACGTCCGGAGAACTGAGCTCATGATTCCACAGAAGAAATTATTATTATTATTTATTTATTTATTTTTTAAAATACTCGTCATGCGCTAAAAGACTAACACTCTAAAATGATACTAGTGACACTGATGGAATATCGGACATGCTGATTAACCTCATCATCCGTCGAAAAAAATTATAATAATCTATTCTGGTACTGAAGTTTTTTTTCCAGTGACAACTCGTACGATCGTACGCCGGCGTTTCTGCAGCGCTCGTACTCGTAACGGATGGCAGGTCCCGTGATGATAACGGAAAAACGTCGCTGCGTACTGCGACGGTAAAGTCGTTTCGAGACGAGAACATTGTTAAAATCGCTTTACACATCGTGTTACTGGTAGAAAGTGACTTTACAGTCCCGGCGAAGTGCCTTGAAACACGAGGGTCGATTCGACGCGTTTCCAATGAAACAGGAAGTCAAGGTTGGACATATCGAGTGGCCGCTCCACCCTTTTAGCTATTACCTCACAGCCTGAGCAATAAAGTGAACGAATTCAAGTCGTTTCCTTCTTAACCGACTTAACGCGTGCGTCCGAACAGCCAACCACGACACATCTACGCTCCGCTCTCGCCGACACGATATCTCTCGCTCAACAACGGGCACCTTTTTTTTTATGATGTCGCGGACGGGACACTTCAGATTCTAGACAGCATTCGATTTGGACAGAAAATCTGACGAGAAGTGACTGATGAGCACAAATCCTCACAGCCTCGCCCGTTTCAAATCTACTGGAAAGCCTTTCCCAGAAGAGTGGAGCTTTTTATAAGAGAGCAGAGCAGGGAATAAATCCGGAACGGGACGTTCAATAAGGACATTAATGTGATGGTCAGGTGTCCACAAACTTCAGTAATGATGCCGAGTGGTGGTGGTGGTGGGGGTGTTCTCTAGCTAGCGCTGACTCGTTAAATCGATGACGGCACAGCTCCAGAGGAACTCCTCCTACGTACAGAAACACTCCTGAGTGTAGACTGATTAAACCCCGTTACAGACGGTGTTTCTGCTCGCTGCAGGCCTTTACGCTCAATCCATCGGCTTTTAATCGACTCCTTCATCCTCATATGTTTTGGCTCAGTGGAAACCTTCATACCATGGCAAGGGAAATACCACACCCCATATAAAAACCTCAACAATCATAATAAATATCGTCGAAATGCCTTGTGATCTTTTTAGGCTTGCGAATAAAGTTCGCTGATTGTTTATTATCTCCAAAATATTTAAGAAAGCAATTTATTTACTAATAAAGAAGTAAGTAAATAAATAAATAAATGCACACACTGATAAAGACTTTTCATTTTAAACCTGTAAAAATTCGCCATCTTGATGATTAAAAGCAAAGCTTTTAACAGGCATCCGTATCCCCGTTTATCGCTATATTGAGTTTTATAAACCCGTAATACTTCCATCTTCTGTTCAGAATCATTTTGTGCGTATAATAATAAATCCTGCTGCGGGTTTACGAATATATTTCGCTAAACCGACAGGAAAACGGTTTAATTTGACGTTCTAACCTCGCCTCGCCGTCCGTCCGCTGACCCGGGAGCCGGTTTAACGAACGTCGGTCCTCACGAAGACGTGCTACGGGCTTTGACGGCGGAGTCGTGCAGCTACGCGTGGGAGTGAAACGAAGACGAGCTGGATCAGGTCTGTCTGAGATCAGATATCCGGATGTTAAAATGTCCGCCACGCTCTGCGGTGTGATTTTCTCTCTCACTTCACTTTTTGAGGGAAGCCTAAATTTTAAAATGTTAGAACTAGAACTAGTGGGTGGTTTGGAGACATGCAAAAAAAAAAAAAAAAAAAAAAAAAAAAAAGGTTCAGTGAAGTCTGCTGCTTTCAGAAGACTGTGTGTGGCCAACTAATCCATTACAAAAGTGAGTACACCCCTAAGTGAAAATGTCCAAATTGGGCCCATTTTCCCACCCCGGAATCATGTGACTTGTTAGTGTTACAAGGTCTCAGGTGTGAATGGGGAGCGGGTGTGTTCAATTTGGTGTCATCGCTCTCACACTCCCTCATACTGGTCACTGGAAGTTCAACATGGCACCTCATGGCAAAGAACTCTCTGAGGACATGAAAAAAAGAATTGTTGCTCTACATGAAGATGGCCTAGGCTATAAAAAGATTGCCAAGACCCTGACACTGAGCTGCAGCACGGTGGACAAGACCTTACAGCGGTTTAACAGGACCGGTTCCACTCAGAACAGGCCTCGCCATGGTCGACCAAAGAAGTTGAGTGCAGCGTCATATCCAGAGGTTGTCTTTGGGAAATAGACGAACGAGCCCTGCCAGCATTGCTGCGGAGGTTGAAGGGGTGGGCAGCAACCAGGTGAGGAGTACAAAGACAAGTGTGTCTTGTCTACAGTCAAGCATGGTGGTGGGAGTGTCATGGTCTGGGGCTGCAAGAGTGCTGCCGGCATTGGGGAGCTACAGTTCATTGAGGGAACCATGAATGCCAACATGTGACATACTGAAGCAGAGAATGATCAGTATGCAGTATTCCAGCATGATAACGACCCCAAACACACCTCCAAGACGACCACTGGCTTGCTAAAGATGAGGGTGAAGGTGATGGACTGGCCAAGCATGTCTCCAGACCTAAACCCTATTGAGCATCTGTGGGGCATCCTCAAACGGAAGATCTCGAACATCCACCAGCTTTTCACTTAGGGGTGTACTCACTTTTGTTGCCAGCGGTTTAGACATTAATGTCTGTGTGTTGAGTTATTTTGAGGGGACAGCAAATTGACACTGTTACACAAGCTGTACACTCACTACTTTACATTGTAGCAAAGTGTCATTTCTTCAGTATCGTCTCATGAAAAGATATCATCACATATTTACACAAATGTGAGGGGTGTACTTACTTTTGTGATATATATATATATATATATATATAGACAGAGAGAGAGCGAGCACAAAAGGTGTGAAACGTCCATGAGTCATCAGCAATCACACCTCGGGTTAAAGTGTCTGTAAGCGTTATTACTCTGCTCTGTGTAGGATAAATCTAGATCATGGTTGGGCCACTGAGGATTTCAGAAGGTCACGTTACTTCTGATAAAACCCCAGCGAGGACGGATTCTTCTACAACATTTACGGCGCTGCACCATAAATGACACGTTCATGTTAACGCACGCGTTCCGAAACGTTACCGTTCCTATACTATTCCTATTACGTTTTTGTGGAAGTGTAAAGCCAAGTGTTCAGGACAGGAGTGTGTCTTAACAACAAAAAAGGCTTTTTCAGATTGAGGACACTGAACCCCCCACCCCACAAAGAACCTTTTACTCTCAAGTTCTTTAGAGATCCATGGTTCTTCACAGCAGTGCAACAAGGAACCATGCTATCATAAGTTAGTGCTTTAAGGAACCAAAGTAGGGTGATGACGGGAGAACCTTTCCCAGTCCCACGAAGTGAACCTTTCAGGTTTCACTTGAACCTGTTCAAGAGATGACACCTTGTAGAACCAACACACAGCTCTGAAGAACCTACAATGAGCTTCATTAACCTCCAAAGAACCATACAGCTCAACTCCTGTACAATGTAAAATGGTTCTTGACGAGAAGGAGGTTCTTTATCGAACCTACGGTGCTGTAAATAACCAGAAAAGAACCCATATTTTGAAGCGTGTAGCGAAGGGGAAAAAAGAGGTCCTGTTTAGGGAAAGACCGTTTGTAGCTGCTATAACGGAAACGAAAGCAGGAACCAAATCCGATACATTATATGTAATGTTAAAAGGATTAAAACAACAAACAAACAAACAAACAAACAAACAAAAACAGCACAATGAGTACGTGAAACTCTGGAACCGTTTCCCCGGTATACGACGCCGTGTGGTAATTATATTTCACAAGGAGTTATTGAAAAAGAGAAACAAACGTGTGACGCTGCCTTTAGATTCATGGCGCGGTGATGATTAGACAGCCCCCTTTACGTCGCCTAGACGGCGTCGTCCTTTTTGGAAAGCGGGGACGTGTGCCGATTGACAGTAAAAAAACGTCACATCATAAAAAAATCTGTGCGCTTTTTAAAACTCATTTCCCCATGAACAGCTGTCTCATCAACTTCCTCATGGCAAATATAACTGTCTGAGAGACGTGAAGAGGAAGTGCTTCGTGACGTGAGCGGTCTGAGGGAGACGTGTGTATTTTTTTTTTCATTCCGTTGTGGTCCATTTTGGAGAGAAGACACCATAAAACGTCATTCAGTCCGTACAGGAGGTTTTTTTTTCCTCGTGGAAATCTACTCGAATCGGGAAAATCGCAATCACACGAAACAGTTCAGCGGTAAACGAGTCCTTCACGCGGTTACTCGTGTCCGACGCACGTGAATGGACCGCTGAGGGATACGTTAGGCATACGCTACGTGACGCTTTCACGAATTCGTTCCGAGCGCAAATAAAGTGCTTAAACGCACCCTGGACTCAACGGACAGTCTTCGTTTTCGTGCACGTTACATAAACGTCACGCACATCCGAGACGTGTCCGGTCATAGCACCTCAAGTTTTAAATCTGTTTTCCATCTCTGTGAAACATCGTCACCAGCGATCGGAGACGGTGTGATGAAGAACTCGCAATTGTAGAAAATTTGCTCAAATTATTGTTCGTTTTCTTAAACGTCTACGCTCTTAAAAAGAAAGGTTCCAGTAAGAAGCCAAAAAGGGGTTTTCAGATTGATGACGCTGAAAGAACCCACCACAAAGAACCTTTTACACAAGTTCTATAGAGAACCATCTATCTACTGCTGCTTTAAAGAACTCAAACGGTCCTTTGCAGAAGTGCAACAAGAAACCACGCCATCATAAATTCTCTAAACAAACTAAATAAACAACCCTTAGTTAGTGCTTTAGTAAGGTGAACCAAAGTAAGATGAAGCCAGGAGAACCTTTTCCAGTCCCACCAAGTGAACCTTTCAGGAGACCATACCTTAAAGAACCGACACACGGCTCTGAAAAACCTATAACGAGCCGTAAAGAACTTAATCTGCAAAGAACCATGCAGCATACAACACATTCTACACTCTTAAAAAGGTTCCTGTAAGAACCCAAAAAAGGCATTTTCACACTGATGACAGAATAACCCCCCCAAGAACCTTATACTCTCAAGTCCTTTCGAGATCCATGGTTCTTTACAGCAGTGCAACAAGGAACCGTGCGATCATAAGTTCTCTTTTAAAAACCTAAAGCGAACCAAAGTAAGACGATGCCAGGAGAACCTTTTCCAGTCCCACAGAGAGAACCTTTCAGGAGATGATACCTTGAAGAACCGACCCACGGCTCTCCAGAACCCATCGTATTAACATTACATGGCGTTTTCCTTCCCGTTTAGACACAAGGACTAATAATTACATCAATGTTATTCTCTTCTTGTTGTTTTTTCTTCAAAAAAAAAGCCCAATGCTCTATGTTCCTCGCCGGACGTCTGCCGAACTTCTGACGTCCTCGAAACGTCAATCCGACACCTTCTCGTCCTCGCACGCGATCTAAAACAGACCCGAAGTCGAATCCGGCGTTCCACACGAGCGTGTTCGGCTCATTACAGAGCGACTGAGGCGTAACAAGTCGTCGTACTCGTACGTTTCTGCCGTGATGTCCTGCAGCTTTCTCGGTGACTCTCAGCGGGGGAAGACACCTGTAATCAGACCCCTCGATATTAGGAAGTATTAGGAAGTACGAGGAAGTTATACTTCCATACCCCCCCCGGACCTCGGGGCAAAAATTACCCCAAGGACCGAACGGACCTGGAGGAGGAAGTGATGCACGGACAGGTTCTCCTGCAGGACAGAAAAGGTTCTCCTGACATCATCTTAGGACTTGGAGAACAAACTCTGGAGGACGATCAGCTCTCTCGTCCAAATTCATGACATTAAAAAGCCTTCCCACACAGTCACATCATCTCTTGCTTTCTTTTCTTCTCCTTCTGGACCCGTCCTGCTCACCTTGGAGCTCCAATCCATACCGGTGTCCTATTCCTCACACCCAGGACACGATCCAACAACATCCCGTCTATCGTGTATTAAACATCTAACTACACTAAACATCCACGTGTCGAAACATCCAGCTTAAGAGTTCAGGACAATTCAGACAAGAGGACTAACGAGCTGTGATGGCGTTCTGTGAACGGAGCTCCACTCCCTAGACGGACACTGCGTCAGGCCTGTGCGCTAATCCTCGGCGTCGCGTGAATCTCATGACCGGGTAAACTCACCCGCAGGCCGGCAGGATGCGCGACGTCCGCCCGGTGAGGATGCTCTCCGCTTCTCCCCCCTCCACAGCTTCGTTCGCAGAGGCCTTGTTCTCAGTGAGAATTACCGACACGGTTAAATAATAATATTAATAATAATAATAATAAATATAACGTTATGCGGAGCTCAAATATAAAAAAGCACGACTTCGCTCCGGAGACCGGGTCAGGGTGTACATTTCCTGTTAGCCTGTTAGCTTAGCATCCGCGGGCGGTTAATGTTGGACGGGGTAAAATCTCTAGATCCACTTGCTTTAGGCTGTAAAATAAATACATACATAAAGGTCTCCGTTCGTATGGGAAGTAGACTCCGCTTTTATATTTGTTTTGTTTTTTTTTATTTTATTTGATATATATTAATATTTATATTGAATTATTCCCACTCCGATCATGAATTAAATCCGCTTGGAGTGTGGCTAGCCGTGTTGCGCTAGCTCGACTACGCATGCGCGTGGGCGCGTTTCCGATTTAAAAAAAAAAAAAAGAAAAGAAAAAAAAAGAAGCAGCGCACGTGTGGAGCACTTCCGGCTTGAGCCAATCCGCGGACTTCCGGGACTAATTTACCCTTTAAAAAAATATATATTATATATATATTTTTTAGAAAAGATCTCATAAACTCCGATTTTAATGTCAGAACAAAGATGTAGTATGTTCACCTACATATACAGTTCTAACCACGAAATCAAAAACATTTCCCAAATGAAATATCTCATAAACGGGCATATTAGTGGTTAGCGCGTGGTGCGCCTCACACCTCCAGGGTCGGGGGTTCAATTCCCACCGTGGCCCTGTGTGTGTGCGGAGTTCACATGTTCTCCCCGTGCTGCGGGGGTTTCCTCCAGGTACTCTGGTTTCCTCCCCGGATCCAAAGACATGCATGGTAGTCTGATTGGCATGTCTAAAGTGTCCGTAGTGTATGAATGGGTGTGTGAGTGTGTATGTGATTGGCACCCTGTCCAGGGTGTACCCCACCTCGTGCCCGATGTACGCTGGGATAGACTCCAGGTTTCCCCGTGACCCTGAAAAGGAGTAAGCGGTAGAAGATGGATGGAAGATCTCAAAAACTCAGATTTTAATATCTGAACAAACGTATAGTATGTTCAACTACATATACAGTTGTAATCGCGAGGCAAAATCTGTGCAATTATATAGGATTTGTTGATTTTTCCCATACTGTAGCCTACGTTTCAAAAACGGGAATGTCATTGAGCAAGGGAAGCGTTTGCGATGCCAAGAAACCCCGGAGCCATGATGTTTACGACTGGAAACCCCTGGATCTGGAACGAGGCGGGAATTCGGTCACACCGTCTTGACACACGTCCACATGCTCTTTCGCATCTAGGGGCCCGTTAGAGCTTTAGAATGTTTTGGGGAGGTAGGAGGAAACCGGAGAACCTGGATGAAACCCATGCGAATGCTGGGAGAATGTGCGAGACTACGCAGAGACAGAAACGCAAGCTCAGGGTCGAGCTGTGTGTATTCTATAGAGTTAAATAATAATCGGGTATAGGAGTGCAACGTAGTGGTTGACGTAGAAGATTTTCTGGCTCACTGGCTGCCGCTGTCACTTAAGACCATGTCCTGAACGATACCCTCATTCCTGTGCTGCATCTCGTGTGTATGTGTGCTGCTGTAAAATTGGTTGAGGAGGGCAATGTAAAGTGATGCAAGTCAAGTATTTGCTTTATGTGTCCGACCAATTGAAAGTAATGATAATGATAATGAGTCTTTATTGATCACATAGACACCACAGCACATTGAAATTCCTTTCCTTGCATATCACAGCATGTCAGGAAGTTGGGGTCAGAGCGCAGGGTCAGCCATGATACAGCACCTGTATCATGAGCAGCTGATCGGAAGGTCGGGGGTTCAAGCTATCAGTTCGTATATGTAAATGGTGATTTCTCCATGCGTACTGAGGTTACTTTTGGAGTTCCACAGGGTTCTGTTTTAGGCCCACTGCTTTTTACTTTATATATGCTACCCTTAGGACAAATTATTCGTAAACATGGAATTAGCTTCCACTGTTATGCTGATGATACACAGCTGTATGTGTCAGCGAAGCCAGAGGACAGACAGAAGCTTAGTAAAGTCGAGGATTGTGTAAAGGACATTAGACGTTGGATGTTAACTATCTTCCTTTTACTTAATTCTGATAAAACAGAAATACTTTTATTAGGCCCACGTGTAGCTAGAAGTAATCTTCCTGACTACACAGTAACTCTAGATGGTGTTTCTGTTTCATCATGTACAGCAGTTAAAGACCTCGGAGTGATTATTGACTCCAGTCTATCATTTGATGCTCATGTAGATAATATTACTAGGATAGTCTTCTTTCATCTCAGAAATATTTCTAAGATAAGAAACATATTGTCACTACATGATGCAGAAATACTGGTTCATACATTTATCACCTCTAGATTAGATTACTGTAATGCCTTACTGTCTGGATGTTCCAGTAGGAATATAAATAAACTCCAGTTAGTCCAGAATGCTGCTGCTAGAGTCCTAACTAGAACCAGAAGATACGACCATATCACCCCGATCTTATCCACACTGCATTGACTCCCTGTAAAATCTCGCATTAAGTTTAAAATACTTTTATTAACCTATAAAGCACTACCCGGTCTTGCACCACAATATCTAAGCGACCTTTTGGTTTTATATGATCCGCCACGCCTACTCAGATCAAAAGATGCAGGCTATTTGACATTACCTAGAATAGTGAAGTCTTCAGCAGGGGGAAGAGCGTTCGCTTATAGAGCCCCACAGTTATGGAACAGTCTTCCTATTAGTGTTCGGGACTCAGACACAGTCTCAGTGTTTAAGTCTAGGCTTAAAACATATTTGTTTACTCAAGCTTTCCCTGACTAGATTATATCTCACTAATTCACAGTCCTAATAATAGTTTTTCTCCCTCTCTCTCTTTTTGCCGAGCCCCACACGAATTTATGGAGATATTGGAGATCCAGATCCCTTCTACCTCTGGATGAGCTCAAATCTTCTGCTGGGACTACGGCTGCTCCTAAGGCCATACAGACTTCTCATTTTCACATTATCTGTGTTGCTTTCACATTATCTGTGTTACCCAGATGAGGATGGGTTTCCCTTCTGAGTCGGGTTCCTCTCAAGGTTTCTTCCTCAAAAACATCTTAGGGAGTTTTTCCTTGCCACCGTCGCCACTCAGTGGCTTGCTCAGTTGGGATAAATTCCATTTATGTTTCTCTCTGTTTATCTGTCTCTCACTGTTTATATCTGTTTCTATTTCTGTAAAGCTGCTTTGAGACAATGACTATTGTAAAAAGCGCTATACAAATAAAATTGAATAAAATTGAATTGAATTGAAATTCGATAAGAAGACAGTGATTGGGTTAGGGTTAGGGTTGATAAGTCAACGTGAAAAATGAGTTCATTTCAAAAGGTAAATTAGCCCCTCCCTTTTGGCCATCCAGTCACGATTCAACATGAGTGCCACCTCGAAGTCTGACCAGACTTTCGGAAGCTGTTGTACAATAAGTAACTATCTAGTTTGGGACATTGCAAATAGTCCTGCATGTTGTGTCATGTGACGTGAGACACAGCTATAGCGTCATTACTAAGGATTAAGTAATAGCAGTGTTGACAGGCTCTTGTTCGACCATGTAAAGATAAACACCTAAAGATTAAACGCTCTGAATTTTATTTTATGTGGCAACTGCTTGTACCGGTTGAATCTAGAAACAGCCCTGATCAATGGAAATAAATCTTGAAGCACAGCCATAGCAGACACAATCTCATCAATGCAGGGATTCTGCACTGCTCCTGTTATTATTATGATCCTTATTGTGTTATTATTGTGATCTCTTGAGCTTCGTTCCTCTGTGCATAATAAGGCCTGAATCTCGTCGTCGGTCCTTCTGTCGTATTTTTTTTTTTTTTTACGAAACTCCGATCGTGTTGATTTGAATCGCAATAAACAACTGTTAATATACGCACCACAACAGACTTTTAAAAACGGTAGTTGATATAAAATCAGCCAATCAGCATGTTCAGCACACAAGTCCCGTCCCACCCCCCAAAGTTCCCGAACTTTGAAAAGGTACCACCTCCCGAGTAGGGACTTTCAGAGGGGGAAATATCCATCCATCTTCAACCGCTTATTCCTTTTTCAGGGTCACGGGGAACCTGGAGCCTATCCCAGGAAGCATCGGGCACAAGGCGGGGTACACCCTGGACAGGGTGCCAGTCCATCGCAGGGCACAATCACATACACACTCACACACCCATTCATACACTAAGGACACTTTAGACACACCCATCAGCCTACCATGCATGTCTTTGGCCTGGGGGAGAACTTTTCTGTGTGTGCAGAGTTTTGCCTCACTGGCTTTTCTTTTTTGAATTTGACCCTGAAACCGCAGGTGATTATGAAACCAGTGTAAACATGCCCTACAGGAAATTGAGAAAAAAAACATGTCCACACATCCCCAAATGGAATTCCCAGGATTACAAATGCGGAGACTATTTATTAAGACTCAGTGGGAAAGTTTTTCTAAAGACTGAAGATTTGCCAGGACATTTTTCAGTTGTCTGGAGGAACATTAAGGTAAGATATATATATATTATATATATATATATATATATATATATATATATATATATATATATATATATATATATATATATATATATATATATTTTTTTTTTCTTTAACCGTTCATTAATCTTTGTAATAATAGTCACATACTTTGCATGCAGCTGCACAGTACGGTTTAGATCATGGGCTTGAACTAGCAGAATATACATAGCATGAATATTGTCAGTCATAGTTAATAACCAGGAAAATAGGACTGATATAGGACATGTCAAGTACGCTTCAGTCTAGAATCCAATGTAACCCCCCAAAGTCAAGGATGCAGGAGGTTTTCACTTTCATGCAGCCTCAATGTTATTATATTAGTGAACCTTTCTATCCCCCACATTGACAGACTAACATTAGAGAGAAAGAAAGAAAGAGAGAGAGAGAGACAGAGAAAGAGAGAGAGAGAGAGAGAGAGATCTACATTAGAGGCAACTGTTCTACTTAGTGTTTATGTTAATGATTATGTAATAAGTGTTAATGTTACTGATATTGATCATGGAACTGTAATTAAAATGTACAATCCTTAATGTGATATACTGTTTGGTCACACTTTTGGTATCTGCTTTATTCTAGTCTTGGGTGGGATGAGCATTAATTACTGTGTGAGTGGGTGGAAGTAAGATTTAAAACAACATTAACAAATCAAAGAAACAAAAAAAAACAGTCCTTCACACACCTCTGGTAAAAGGAACAATGTGGAACCTGAAGTGAGTGCATGTTATCCATGTTCTTCTAATGATCTTTGTTTGTTTGCAGGTGTCTCAGCATGACAAGCAGACCCAGTCTGATTTTGGCACTTCTTAAACTCTGCATCTGTTTGCTGCTGGCAGAATCTTCTTCAAAATGCTTCATTAGAGATGATAAAGCCTATTGTGGCCAGAAAAACCTGTATACGGTGCCAGTTTTGCCTCCCGATATAACTTACTTGGATCTAACCTTAAATTACATTAGTGAAATCCATGAGAAATCCTTCTATGGTTTGGAAGCGCTACAGATCCTAAAGATCCAGCAACAGGAGGGAAGACTTGTCTTGAGAAATAATGCCTTTAGTGGATTGTCCAATCTGGCACTACTTGATCTGGCGTACAACGAAGACCTACAAGTGGATCCAGGAGCATTTAATGGATTATCCAACCTTCAGGTACTCAATCTTACAGAGTGCAAATTAAATGGCTCTATTCTTTCAGGAGACTACCTGAGACCTCTGGTGTCTCTGGAGCAGCTTTCACTACCCGGAAATAAAATACCTAAAATCCGTCCCGCTTCTTTCTTCGTCAACATGAGCAAATTGCATATTGTAGACATCTCTCGTACCTGGATGAACAGTTTTTGTGAAGAGGATTTATTCCATTTCCAGGGCAAACACTTCACTCTCCTCAAACTGCATGATATCAAAATGACTGACATGACTCCGTATTGGTCTGGATGGAATAAATGTGGAAACCCGTTCAGGAACATGTCTATGACGGTACTTGATTTGTCTAAAAACAGCTTCAGTGTTGACGTCGCAGTGCTGTTCTTCAAAGCAATCAGAGGCACCAAAATTCACACTCTGATCCTTAATCACAGCGGCAGCATGGGAAAGGGAGTTTGGTACAACAACCTGAAAGACCCAGACCAGAACACATTTATGGACCTGTCCGAGAGTGCGCGTTACCGCCTGGATCTGTCCAATGGTAGAATTTTTGCTCTTAGAAATTCGGTATTCCGTCACATGCCAGATCTGGAGAAAATTTAATAAAATATTATAATAAAAAAAAAAAAAAAAAAAGAGAGTTGGGGCTGGACAATATAAGAATGCTCCAACTGTCTCATAACCTTTTGGATAAAATTGATTCTGGAACATTTAAGAATTTACGAGTCTCGAGACTCTGGATTTATCTAATAATAACATAAGAATACTTGGGTCTGAGTCATTTCAAGGACTGTCCAATCTAGCTCACCTATTTCTGTCTGACAATTCATTACAATATGTACATACAATATTACGCACGTTCCACAACTCAAAAAGCTCGTCTTAGACAACAACAAAATCACATCCCTGTATGGTCTTCCAAGCCAAGTAAAAACATCGCAAGCATTGATTTGCGGAACAACAGATTAAGAAATGCCGAGGACGTCTACACCATATTAGTGGAATTCCCCAATATGGAGAAGAAATTTTTCTTGGAGGTAACGTGTTTTCATGGTGCGTTTTTATGCGCTAGCAATATTCCGTGTCACCTTTAAACAATGTACAATTTCTCGACCTCCACATGACCGGCTTGCAGAACCTCTGGTTACAAGGACAGTGTCTCGACATGTTTGACCACCTTCACCAGTTGCAGACGCTTCTTCTCCAGCAAAACATGATACATTCTCTTCCCAAAGACATTTTCAAAGGACTCACCTCGTTAAACACTTTAGATTTATCCTACAATTCCCTAACCTACATACCTCACAATATACTTCCTAAACGTCTGAGGATACTCAAGCTTGCTCACAATCATCTCGGTTCGGTTGATCCACAAGCCTTCAGCACCCTGACCGCATTAGACTTGTTTGGAAACCGCTTTCTGTGTGATTGTACCCTGAGAGACTTCCAGAGATGGTTGAGTCAGACGAATGTGAAAATGTTTACCGCTGTTGAGAAACTGAGATGCGAGTATCCCGAACAGCAGCGGGGAAAGTCTCTTCTGCATGCTGCATTGTGCAAGGACAAAATGTATTGAAAATGAAAGAATGAAGGAGTATAGATGCATAGAGAGAGTATGTTTATTTCTTATTGATGATTATTCTCTGAATTTAACTTATGATGTACAAACCTGCTCATAAACATGTTCTAATGTGTAATAATCTTCTGCTATGGTATCACTACTAACGAACCTGTTCACTGTCTGACATGGTAAGGAATAAAACACAACAGCACATGTTGTTTTAGGAACGTATTAGAACAAGAACGTTGATATAAACCTGTTCGAGACACCGTAGGTTCCGCTTAAGTATGGCGATCTCCATTAAACCTTATGAAAAGAAAAGCATCTGGTTGGCTCCATAATGAGTCCCATGTTGGGTGGAGTCCCAGGTTGGGCAGAAGCCTCCTGCTTTAATAAGAACACATTAATAACGGACAACATTAATAACAACACGGCCTCGAACAGAATTAACTCGATAGGATATCACATTTGACTTGTGCTACAGGCTCCTATCTAGTGATTTTTTTGGATGGAGCAACTCCATGCCATAATTGGTTGAAAAGGTGAAACGTTGACAAATCTCCAATGAACTTAAACAATAACGGAGCAAATTGTTAGGGTTTGTCTTAGTTCCTATTTTTGACCACTAGGTGTAACAATAGCTCTACCAGATGAAACGCACACTACCCCCATTGATCCTGAAAGGCGAGCAATTCAACAGGACAATCGGCTTATATCGTTGGTCACACACACACACAATACTCAAAAGAGGTCGTTAGTATTTCAGCATAATTTAAAATGTACCAGGATGTGAGTGAGGAATTGTTGACGTACTGAATAAAGTTGATAGATGTTGTAGGTATAAACTGTAGTGATGAACTCCACGAAAGATCTATTTTATGGTACTAACAGATGTTGAATTATGGAGTGAAATCAGAGTCGCCAGAACCTGAACTTTTCGAACCTGACACTGGAGACTCCTTTTATAAATGTTAAATAAACATCTGCTTAAACGTCTGCCCCATGGTTGGTGAAGTCTAATGTTGGGAAGAAGCCATGTTGATTAGAAAACTCTGCTAGGTAAGCCTCAGGTTGGGAAGAAGCTTCCTTCATGGCAAATCCACATTTAAGTCAAAGCCTCATGTTGGCCAAAAGCCTCCTGGTGCAATAGGTCAAAGCCCCATGATGGACAGAAGTCCCTGGTTAACCAAAGCACTACGTTGAGCAAAGGCCTCCTACCTGATAAAGCCCCATGTTTGGATGTATGATGTATGTATTTGGCCAAATCCCCAATTTGGTGACATGGTTCCTAGAGGGTGAAATACCATGTTGGGAAGAAGCCTCGTTATGGACAGTGCAGTATACGGGGCAGAAGAACCATGCTGGACAGAACCTGCTTAATGACTGATATATAAGGTTGTGTTCTGTCCCACCTGCCCCTATGGATGAGCCTCTACTGAGTAAATTGTAATAAATTTACGTAAACGTCTACATTTTATTGATGAAATCCATGAGAGAAAAATCTATTTTATGGTGTGGTTAAAATAGATGTTGAATTATGACACAAACCAGAAGAGTCAGCAGAACCAGAACCATCTATTTTCCATACTGCTTATCCTACACAGGGTCACCTGTGTAACCTGGGTTAGGCTCAAAAAACCTGGGTTAGGCTCAAAAAAATTCATCTGGATCAGAATGATTTGAAAAGCCCATGTTTTGCCATCCAGGATCAAGTAAAAGTCTTACTTTCGTGTCGGGTTTTCAAAGCAACTTTAGATTGGATCACTCTGATCCAGATAGAAACCTTTCAAGGTGACCAAATCCGGATTACTGGTGCTCTAAATCAGACTACACATCACAATGTAGATTACTAGCAATGTAAAGAACGTCAGGCAGAGTTCATCCCGTGTGGAGAGCAATAAGTGACGCAATAGAAACTACTTTTGACTGGTTCATCTCTGCTGATTGTGTTATTATAATTAACATACAGTGACAAATGACAGTAAATGTTAAATATATTATTTGTGTTTGATATTGACAGCTGTTTGGGGGATTATTATTATGCGGACAATATCTATTTAACTTTTTTTACTTTACTGTACTGAAAGGCTTCACGGCTAGCCTTTACGATGGTATTGGTATACTTTACCTACTTTATCACTGTAACGGTGAAATGCTCCCTGAATCCACCCTTCTGCTGCGATCAGGATAATCCAGATTATTATTATTATTATTATTATTATATCAGGTATACCAATCCTTCTAAAATGTTTTGAACAACACGTACTGAAGGTTTGATCCAGATCAAATGCAAGACTGGACTCCAGGATCTAATCTCATTTCAGAATCCTTTTTTCTTCTTCTTTCGAACAAATCCATTTTCGAGATTATATTCAATCCGACAGCCGAAAACCGATCAGATTACTTCCGAACAACTGGACCCTGGGCCCAGGTGTTCAAAAAGTTTCATCCGGATCATTCTGATCTGATTCTGATTTGAAAATCACATGTTTTGCCATCCAGGATCAAGTAATCCATTTTACTTTTGTGTCAGGTTTTCAAAGCAACATTGGATCGGATTAGATCACCCTGATCCAGATACAAACCTTTCAAGATGACCAAGTCCGGATTACTAGTGCTCTAAATCAGACTACACATCACAATGTAGACTACTAGCAATGTAAAGAACATCAGGCAGGATTAGGGATAAGGTAACGGTTAGTGTTAGACTACTTCTGAGCGACTGGACGCTGGATTTCAGATAGTTCAATTCAGAATCCGTTCATCCATCCATCTTCTATACCATCCATCTTCTATACATCCATCCATCTTCTATACCATCCATCTTCTATACCATCCATCTTCTATACCATCCATCCATCCATCCATCCATTCTATACCGCTTACTCCTTTTAAGGGTCACCGAGAAACCTGGAGCCTATCCCAGGGAGCATCGGGCACAAGGCGGGGTACACCCCTGGACAGGGTGCCAATAACCCCCAACCCCAACCACCCCAAAAATAAAAAAACAACAACCCCAAATCATTTATTTATTTATTGCTATTTCACATTAGAAATGAACAGAAGTTAAATTTTTGGTTGCCAATTTACAAGCAGTGGACAAACACACACACCCCCACCCACACACTCACCCACACCCACACCCACCCACCCACATACACACCCACACACACTCACACACACCCACCCACACACACACACCCACACACACACACTCCACCCACACACACACACACACCCACACACAAATACACACAGACACACACACACACACACCCACACACCCACCCACCCACTCACATACACAACACACACCCACCCACCCACACAACACACCCACACACACAACCCACCCCACACACACACTCACACCCACACACACACACACCCAACACATCTACACACAGACACACTCCCCACACACACACCACCCACCACACTCACACACACACACAACACCCACCCACCCACCGAAACACACACACACACACCCACCCACCCACACACACCCACCCACACACACACACACACACAACACCCACACTCACCCACACACACACCCTCACCCACACACACACACACACACACACACACACACTCACACACACACACACACACACACACACACACACAACACACACACACATACACACAACTCTTGACTTGTACATTTTGTGCTTGCACATTACTGTCCCTTTTTCTGGACTTAAAAATAAAACCTCATATCCTGTTAGAAACAGCGGGGCGTTGCGTAACCCGTGTAAACATGAGCACGTGCAGAGCAAAGTGGGAAGCTCGAGAAGAAGAAGAAGGAGGAGAAGATAATGATTTCGCCATTCCGAGCGGACGTGGATGTGTTCTGTCCTGAGACGCGCTCATTTCCGTCCAGCACGAGCACGAACGGAAGTCCCAGGTTTACACCCCTACAGGTGTCCGACGGTTCACCGAAACCACCCGGGACCCCCCCTCCCCTTACAGCGTCACTCCTCCAGGGACCGAGATTTAACACCGAGCTGGAGAAGAAATCCGATTCGGTAAGTCTCTAAACATCAGACCTGGACGTGTTTACAGCCTGTTGTTACCAAGTATGATAACCGCACGCGTTGTACGGTGTGGTTTAATGTGTCCGCTCTGCGCATGCGCGGTATCATCCTCATGACAGTCCCAGCAGAGGTGTTGAACTGGTGTTCCACAGGTCTGGGCAACCGTTTAATGATCACACCATTCCGATTAACGTGCTTGACATGGTGTAACATGTAGTCCTAATTCCTGAGTTGAGTTTTTAATTGGCTTGATCGATATTGGCAGATATGAGGACATTAAGGGGACCGTCTCTCAGATATGAGGACATTAAGGGGACCGTCTCTCAGATATGAGGACATTAAGGGGACCGTCTCTAAACGTTACAAAACGGCACACGTTTCTAACTTCAACAGCGTTTGAAGGGAATGACTAACAGTCACACAACCAGCTGTGAAGTGTTCGTTTAATTACATAAACGTTTAACTCATATGCGCCTCACACCTCCAGGGTCGGGGGTTCGAGTCCCACCGTGGCCCTGTGTGGGCGGAGTTTCAGTGTTCTCTCATTGCCGCGGGGGTTTCCTCTGGGTACTCCGGTTTCCTCCCCGGTCCAAAGACATGCATGGTAGGCTGATTGGCGTGTCTACAGTGTATGAATGGGTGTGTGAGTGTGTATGTGATTGGCACCCTGTCCAGGGTGTACCCCGCCTTGTGCCCGATGCTCCCTGGGATTGGCTCCAGGTTTCCCCGTGACCCTGAAAAGGGTAAGCGGTATAGAAGATGGATGGATGGATTGCCATGAATATCATTACCCAATGGGCTGATACACAAAATCTACCACAATTTAAAGCTCAGTAGCATTTGAAGGGAATGACTTACAGTCACAAAACCATATGTAAAGTGTTTTTTAAAAAAATAATTGAATGCCAATAGGTGGGCTAGCCCCCCAAAACAAACAACAACTGGAAGAAGCTGTGGTAAAAAACCTGGAAAACCATCGCAATAAAAGAAACCAACAATCTATTGATGTCAGTGAGTCACAGGTTACTCCAAGCCCGGAACATTCAACCAAATATTAAGTGTAATTTACTTTCATTTACTTCAAGACCGATCTGCTCCTAAATTTATGCTCGCCTAAAAATTGGGACGTGTGATACAAAAGGTTCTGTGTTTTAAGTTGTTAAACAGGTCTACGTGTAAACACCAGGAAATAAAAGCTGAAATCCTAAACTCTCGTCTCAGATCCAGCTTTTGATCTCGAACCCGAATGTCTTTGGTGTACAGCACAAACAATCGAATGGCCTTGCCGTTCCAATAGTTTCGGATTGCGCTGTAAATGAACCATATTTCTTAATACCACAGCATTGTTTAAGGCTGGACTCTTGATTGGTCAGTAGGTGTTGATTAATAAATCCATAACAGTTCATTCGCAGGCACATGTATCGTAGATGCTCCATCCATCCATCCATTTTCTAGATCGCTTATCGTACTGGACCACGGGGAACCTGGAGCCCATCCCAGGGCACAATCACACACACATACAGTAAGTAATAACATGAGCTAACACGTTTCGTAGACGTTCCATATTATATTTGGCTATAAATGGACAATAATGTAACACATTAATATACAACAGTAATATATGACTTGCCATTTAATTAATAAATCTCAGTTGTTGGCAGATTGCTGTGGTTGATTTTGTTCTTGTTGTTGATTTTTCCCCCTATAACAGGATGTCTTGTGCTTAACTCAAATCTTCCATTAATAATGGATTTCAAAAGAAATCTAAAGCACTGTCAGATCAGACACATACACCGTATGCTAAATGTTTGCGGACACCTGACCATCACACCCATATGTTATTGCTGAACGTCCCGTCCCGTTCCAGATGTATTCCACATTTACTGTTATAATAAGCTCCACTCTTCTAGGAAGGCTTTCCTTTAGGTTTTGGAGCGTCGCTGTGGGGATTTGTGTTCAGTCAGCTACAAGAGCGTTAGTGAGGTCAGGCACTAATGTTGGGTGGGGGAGGAGGTCTGGGGTGCAGTCGACGTTCCAGTTCATCCCAAAGGTGTTCAGTGGGGTTGAGGTCAGGGTTCTGTGCAGGAGATTCGAGTTCTTTCACTCCAACCTTCAGCATGGAACAGTTTTGGGCCTCTTAGTTCCAGTGATGGGAAATCGTACTGCTACAGCATACAAAGACCTCCTATACAACGGTGTGCTTGGAAAACTTGTGGTAACAGTCTTGGGAAAACCAACATAGGGGTGTGATGGTCAGGTGTCCACATACTTTTGGACGTATGTGGATATAAAAAGGCTTGACGTAAATGTTTCGACTTTTCACCAGTTTTTATGCTGCCAACACAACGAGGGCTGTAACTTGTGTTCTCACACTTTCTGTGTAAAATAGGACGTTGTAAAGATGAAACAGCATTAAACAGAAACATTTTGTCTATATGCGGTTTTATGTGGCAAGTTCATCAGGTTAATAACCTCCTGAATAAACGGAAGTCTATGTTAACCATAAAAATATGCCCATACAGTAAAAAATACCTGAAGTGAGTGCATGTTATCCATGTTCTTCTAATGATCTTTGTTTGTTTGCAGGTGTCTCAGCATGACAAGCAGACCCAGTCTGATTTTGGCACTTCTTAAACTCTGCATCTGTTTGCTGCTGGCAGAATCTTCTTCAAAATGCTTCATTAGAGATGATAAAGCCTATTGTGGCCAGAAAAACCTGTATACGGTGCCAGTTTTGCCTCCCGATATAACTTACTTGGATCTAACCTTAAATTACATCAGTGAAATCCATGAGAAATCCTTCTATGGTTTGGAAGCGCTACAGATCCTAAAGATCCAGCAACAGGAGGGAAGACTTGTCTTGAGAAATAATGCCTTTAGTGGATTGTCCAATCTGGCACTACTTGATCTGGCGTACAACGAAGACCTACAAGTGGATCCAGGAGCATTTAATGGATTATCCAACCTTCAGGTACTCAATCTTACAGAGTGCAAATTAAATGGCTCTATTCTTTCAGGAGACTACCTGAGACCTCTGGTGTCTCTGGAGCTGCTTTCACTACCTGGAAATAAAATACCTAAAATCCGTCCCGCTTCTTTCTTCGTCAACATGAGCAAATTGCATATTGTAGACATCTCTCGTACCTGGATGAACAGTTTTTGTGAAGAGGATTTATTCCATTTCCAGGGCAAACACTTCACTCTCCTCAAACTGCATGATATCAAAATGACTGACATGACTCCGTATTGGTCTGGATGGAATAAATGTGGAAACCCGTTCAGGAACATGTCTATGACGGTACTTTATTTGTCTAAAAACAGCTTCATGTGTTGGGGCGCAGTGCTGTTCTACAAAGAGCAACCCACGGCACAAATTCACACTCTGATCCTTAATCAAAGCGGCAGCATGGGAAAGGGAGTTTGGTACAACAACCTGAAAGACCCAGACCAGAACACATTTATGGACCTGTCCGAGAGTGGCGTTACGGCTCTGGATCTCTCCAATGGTAGAATTTTTGCTCTTAGAAATTCGGTATTCCGTCACATGCCAGATCTGGAGGAAATCTCATTAAATGCTAATTCAATCAACCAAATTGAAAGAGATGCTTTTTATGGACTGGACAATTTAAGAATGCTCCAACTGTCTCATAACCTTTTGGATAAAATTGATTCTGGAACGTTTAAGAATTTACGAAGTCTCGAGACTCTGGATTTATCTAATAATAACATAAGAATACTTGGGTCTGAGTCATTTCAAGGACTGTCCAATCTAGCTCACCTATTTCTGTCTGACAATTCATTACAATATGTACATACATTAGCACGCCTTCCACAACTCAAAAAGCTCGTCTTAGACAACAACAAAATCACATCCCTGTATGGTCTTCCAAGCCAAGTAAAAAACATCGCAAGCATTGATTTGCGGAACAACAGATTAAGAAATGCCGAGGACGTCTACACCATATTAGTGGAATTCCCCAATATTGAGAAGATTTTTCTTGGAGGTAACGTGTTTTCATGGTGCGTTCTTAATGCTAAATATTCCGTGTCACCTTTAAACAATGTACAATTTCTCGACCTCCACATGACCGGCTTGCAGAACCTCTGGTTACAAGGACAGTGTCTCGACATGTTTGACCACCTTCACCAGTTGCAGACGCTTCTTCTCCAGCAAAACATGATACATTCTCTTCCCAAAGACATTTTCAAAGGACTCACCTCGTTAAACACTTTAGATTTATCCTACAATTCCCTAACCTACATACCTCACAATATACTTCCTAAACGTCTGAGGATACTCAAGCTTGCTCACAATCATCTCGGTTCGGTTGATCCACAAGCCTTCAGCACCCTGACCGCATTAGACTTGTTTGGAAACCGCTTTCTGTGTGATTGTACCCTGAGAGACTTCCAGAGATGGTTGAGTCAGACGAATGTGAAAATGTTTACCGCTGTTGAGAAACTGAGATGCGAGTATCCCGAACAGCAGCGGGGAAAGTCTCTCCTGCATGCTGCATTGTGCAAGGACAAAATGTATTGAAAATGAAAGAATGAAGGAGTATAGATGCATAGAGAGAGTATGTTTATTTCTTATTGATGATTATTCTCTGAATTTAACTTATGATGTACAAACCTGCTCATAAACATGTTCTAATGTGTAATAATCTTCTGCTATGGTATCACTACTAACGAACCTGTTCACTGTCTGACATGGTAAGGAATAAAACACAACAGCACATGTTGTTTTAAGAACGTACAAAAACGTTGATATAAACCTGTTCGAGACAATCGGAGGTTCCGCTTTAAGTATGGCGATCTCCATTAAACCTTATGAAAAGAAAAGCATCTGGTTGGCTCCATAATGAGTCCCATGTTGGGTGGAGTCCCAGGTTGGGCAGAAGCCTCCTGCTTTAATAAGAACACATTAATAACAGACAACAATAATAACAACACGGCCTCGAACAGAATTAACTCGATAGGATATCACATTTGACTTGTGCTACAGGCTCCTATCTAGTGATTTTTTTGGATGGAGCAACTCCATGCCATAATTGGTTGAAAAGGTGAAACGTTGACAAATCTCCAATGAACTTAAACAATAACGGAGCAAATTGTTAGGGTTTGTCTTAGTTCCTATTTTTGACCACTAGGTGTAACAATAGCTCTACCAGATGAAACGCACACTACCCCCATTGATCCTGAAAGGCGAGCAATTCAACAGGACAATCGGCTTATATCGTTGGTCACACACACACACAATACTCAAAAGAGGTCGTTAGTATTTCAGCATAATTTAAAATGTACCAGGATGTGAGTGAGGAATTGTTGACGTACTGAATAAAGTTGATAGATGTTGTAGGTATAAACTGTAGTGATGAACTCCACGAAAGATCTATTTTATGGTACTAACAGATGTTGAATTATGGAGTGAAATCAGAGTCGCCAGAACCTGAACTTTTCGAACCTGACACTGGAGACTCCTTTTATAAATGTTAAATAAACATCTGCTTAAACGTCTGCCCCATGGTTGGTGAAGTCTAATGTTGGGAAGAAGCCATGTTGATTAGAAAACTCTGCTAGGTAAGCCTCAGGTTGGGAAGAAGCTTCCTTCATGGCAAATCCACATTTAAGTCAAAGCCTCATGTTGGCCAAAAAGCCTCCTGGTGCAATAGGTCAAAGCCCCATGATGGACAGAAGTCCCTGGTTAACCAAAGCACTACGTTGAGCAAAGGCCTCCTACCTGATAAAGCCCCATGTTTGGATGTATGATGTATGTATTTGGCCAAAACCCCAATTTGGTGACATGGTTCCTAGAGGGTGAAATACCATGTTGGGAAGAAGCCTCGTTATGACAGTGCAGTATATACGGGCAGAAGAACCATGCTGGACAGAACCTGGTTAATGACTGATATATAAGGTTGTGTTCTGTCCCACCTGCCCCTATGGATGAGCCTCTACTGAGTAAATTGTAATAAATTTACGTAAACGCTTACATTTTATTGATGAAATCCATGAGAGAAAAATCTATTTTATGGTGTGGTTAAAATAGATGTTGAATTATGACACAAACCAGAAGAGTCAGCAGAACCAGAACCATCTATTTTCCATACTGCTTATCCTACACAGGGTCACCTGTGTAACCTGGGTTAGGCTCAAAAACCTGGGTTAGGCTCAAAAAAATATCTGGATCAGAATGATTTGAAAAGCCCATGTTTTGCCATCCAGGAGCAAGTAAAAGTCTTACTTTCGGTCGGTTTTTTCAAAGCAACTTTAGATTGGATCACTCTGATCCAGATAGAAACCTTTCAAGGTGACCAAATCCGGATTACTGGTGCTCTAAATCAGACTACACATCACAATGTAGATTACTAGCAATGTAAAGAACGTCAGGCAGAGTTCATCCCGTGTGGAGAGCAATAAGTGACGCAATAGAAACTACTTTTGACTGGTTCATCTCTGCTGATTGTGTTATTATAATTAATATACAGTGACAAATGACAGTAAAAGGTAAATATATTATTTGTGTTTGATATTGACAGCTGTTTGGGGGATTATTATTATGCGGACAATATCTATTTAACTTTTTTACTTTACTGTACTGAAAGGCTTCACGGCTAGCCTTTACGATGGTATTGGTATACTTTACCTACTTTATCACTGCAACGGTGAAATGCTCCCTGAATCCACCCTTCTGCTGCGATCAGGATAATCCAGATTATTATTATTATTATTATTATTATTATTATTATTATTATTATTATATCAGGTATACCAATCCTTTCTAAAATTTAAGAATACACATACTAAGGGTTGGATCCAGATCAAATGCAAGACTGGACTCCAGGATCTAATCTCATTTCAGAATCCTTTTTTCTTCTTCTTTCGAACAAATCCATTTTCGAGATTATATTCAATCCGAGGCGAAAACCGATCAGATTACTTCCGAACAACTGGACCCTGGGCCCAGGTGTTCAAAAAGTTTCATCCGGATCATTCTGATCTGATTCTGATTTGAAAATCACATGTTTTGCCATCCAGGATCAAGTAATCCATTTTACTTTTGTGTCAGGTTTTCAAAACAACATTGGATCGGATTAGATCACCCTGATCCAGATACAAACCTTTCAAGATGACCAAGTCCGGATTACTAGTGCTCTAAATCAGACTACACATCACAATGTAGACTACTAGCAATGTAAAGAACATCAGGCAGGATTAGGGATAATGTAACGGTTAGTGTTAGACTACTTCTGAACGACTGGACCCTGGATTTCAGATAGTTCAATTCAGAATCTGCATCATCCATCCATCTTCATATAACCCATCCATCTTCTATACCATCCATCTTCTATACCATCCATCTTCTATACCATCCATCCATCCATCCATCCATTCTATACCGCTACTTTTTAAGGGTCACCGAGAAACCTGGAGCCTATCCCAGGGAGCATCGAGGCACGGGGTACACCCTGGACAGGGTGCATAACCCCCAACCCCAACCACCCCAAAAATAAAAAAAACAACAACCCCAAATCATTTATTTATTTATTGCTATTTCCCATTAGAAATGAACAGAAGTTAAATTTTTGGTTGCCAATTTACAAGCAGTGGACAAACACACACACACCCACCCACCCACACACTCACCCACACCCACACCCACCCACCCACATACACACCCACACACACTCAACACACACACACCCACACACACACACACTCACCCACACCACCCACCCACACACACACACACCCACACACATCTACACACAGACACACACACACACACCACCCACACACCCACCCACCACATACACACACACACACCCACCCACCCACACACACACACCCACACACACCCACCCACAAACACACACACACACACCCACCACACACACACCCACACACATCTACACACACACACACACACACCCACCACCCACTACCATACACACACACACACCCACCCACCCACCACACACACACACACACACACCCACCCACCCACACACACACACCCCCCCACACACACACACACACACACACACTACACACACACACCCACACTCACCCACACACACACCCTCACCCACACACACACACACACACACACACACACTCACACACACACACACACACACACACACACTCACACACACACACACACACACACACACTCTTGGCTTGTACATTTTGTGCTTGCACATTACTGTCCCTTTTTTCTGGACTTAAAAATAAAACCTCATATCCTGTTAGAAACAGCGGGGCGTTGCGTAACCCGTGTAAACATGAGCACGTGCAGAGCAAAGTGGGAAGCTCGAGAAGAAGAAGAAGGAGGAGAAGATAATGATTTCGCCATTCCGAGCGGACGTGGATGTGTTCTGTCCTGAGACGCGCTCATTTCCGTCCAGCACGAGCACGAACGGAAGTCCCAGGTTTACACCCCTACAGGTGTCCGACGGTTCACCGAAACCACCCGGGACCCCCCCTCCCCTTACAGCGTCACTCCTCCAGGGACCGAGATTTAACACCGAGCTGGAGAAGAAATCCGATTCGGTAAGTCTCTAAACATCAGACCTGGACGTGTTTACAGCCTGTTGTTACCAAGCATGATAACCGCACGCGCGAACTTTCAACCAGAGGAAAGTTGTACGGTGTGGTTTAATGTGTCCGCTCTGCGCATGCGCGGTATCATCCTCATGACAGTCCCAGCAGAGGTGTTGAACTGGTGTTCCACAGGTCTGGGCAACCGTTTAATGATCACACCATTCCGATTAACGTGCTTGACATGGTGTAACATGTAGTCCTAATTCCTGAGTTGAGTTTTTAATTGGCTTGATCGATATTGGCAGATATGAGGACATTAAGGGGACCGTCTCTCAGATATGAGGACATTAAGGGGACCGTCTCTCAGATATGAGGACATTAAGGGGACCGTCTCTCAGATATGAGGACATTAAGGGGACCGTCTCTAAACGTTACAAAACGGCACACGTTTCTAACTTCAACAGCGTTTGAAGGGAATGACTAACAGTCACACAACCAGCTGTGAAGTGTTCGTTTAATTACATAAACGTTTAACTCATATGCGCCTCACACCTCCAGGGTCGGGGGTTCGAGTCCCACTGTGGCCCTGTGTGGGCGGAGTTTCAGTGTTCTCTCATTGCCGCGGGTGTTTCCTCTGGGGTTACCGGTGGTTTCCCCGGTCCAAAGACATGCATGGTAGGCTGATTGGCGTGTCTACAGTGTATGAATGGGTGTGTGAGTGTGTATGTGATTGGCACCCTGTCCAGGGTGTACCCCGCCTTGTGCCCGATGCTCCCTGGGATTGGCTCCAGGTTTCCCCGTGACCCTGAAAAGGGTAAGCGGTATAGAAGATGGATGGATGGATTGCCATGAATATCATTACCCAATGGGCTGATACACAAAATCTACCACAATTTAAAGCTCAGTAGCATTCGAAGGGAATGACTTACAGTCACAAAACCATATGTAAAGTGTTTTTAAAAAAAATAATTGAATGCCAATAGGTGGGCTAGCCCCCCAAAACAAACAACAACTGGAAGAAGCTGTGGTAAAAAACCTGGAAAACCATCGCAATAAAAGAAACCAACAATCTGTTGATGTCAGTGAGTCACAGGTTACTCCAAGCCCGGAACATTCAACCAAATATTAAGTGTAATTTACTTTCATTTACTTCAAGACCGATCTGCTCCTAAATTTATGCTCGCCTAAAAATTGGGACGTGTGATACAAAAGGTTCTGTGTTTTAAGTTGTTAAACAGGTCTACGTGTAAACACCAGGAAATAAAAGCTGAAATCCTAAACTCTCGTCTCAGATCCAGCTTTTGATCTCGAACCCGAATGTCTTTGGTGTACAGCACAAACAATCGAATGGCCTTGCCGTTCCAATAGTTTCGGATTGCGCTGTAAATGAACCATATTTCTTAATACCACAGCATTGTTTAAGGCTGGACTCTTGATTGGTCAGTAGGTGTTGATTAATAAATCCATAACAGTTCATTCGCAGGCACATGTATCGTAGATGCTCCATCCATCCATCCATTTTCTAGATCGCTTATCGTACTGGACCACGGGGAACCTGGAGCCCATCCCAGGGCACAATCACACACACATACAGTAAGTAATAACATGAGCTAACACGTTTCGTAGACGTTCCATATTATATTTGGCTATAAATGGACAATAATGTAACACATTAATATACAACAGTAATATATGACTTGCCATTTAATTAATAAATCTCAGTTGTTGGCAGATTGCTGTGGTTGATTTTGTTCTTGTTGTTGATTTTTCCCCCTATAACAGGATGTCTTGTGCTTAACTCAAATCTTCCATTAATAATGGATTTCAAAAGAAATCTAAAGCACTGTCAGATCAGACACATACACCGTATGCAAAATGGTTTTCGGACACCTGACCATCACACCCATATGTTATTGCTGAACGCCCCCCCCCCCGCGCTCCAGATGTATTCCACATTTACTGTTATAATAAGCTCCACTCTTCTAGGAAGGCTTTCCTTTAGGTTTTGGAGGCGTCGCGCTTTGTGGGTTTTTGTGTTCAGTCAGCTACAAGAGCGTTAGTGAGGTCAGGCACTAATGTTGGGTGGGGGAGGAGGTCTGGGGTGCAGTCGACGTTCCAGTTCATCCCAAAGGTGTTCAGTGGGGTTGAGGTCAGGGTTCTGTGCAGGAGATTCGAGTTCTTTCACTCCAACCTTCAGCATGGAACAGTTTTGGGCCTCTTAGTTCCAGTGATGGGAAATCGTACTGCTACAGCATACAAAGACCTCCTATACAACGGTGTGCTTGGAAAACTTGTGGTAACAGTCTTGGGAAAACCAACATAGGGGTGTGATGGTCAGGTGTCCACATACTTTTGGACGTATGTGGATATAAAAAGGCTTGACGTAAATGTTTCGACTTTTCACCAGTTTTTATGCTGCCAACACAACGAGGGCTGTAACTTGTGTTCTCACACTTTCTGTGTAAAATAGGACGTTGTAAAGATGAAACAGCATTAAACAGAAACATTTTGTCTATATGCGGTTTTATGTGGCAAGTTCATCAGGTTAATAACCTCCTGAATAAACGGAAGTCTATGTTAACCATAAAAATATGCCCATACAGTAAAAAATACCTGAAGTGAGTGCATGTTATCCATGTTCTTCTAATGATCTTTGTTTGTTTGCAGGTGTCTCAGCATGACAAGCAGACCCAGTCTGATTTTGGCACTTCTTAAACTCTGCATCTGTTTGCTGCTGGCAGAATCTTCTTCAAAATGCTTCATTAGAGATGATAAAGCCTATTGTGGCCAGAAAAACCTGTATACGGTGCCAGTTTTGCCTCCCGATATAACTTACTTGGATCTAACCTTAAATTACATCAGTGAAATCCATGAGAAATCCTTCTATGGTTTGGAAGCGCTACAGATCCTAAAGATCCAGCAACAGGAGGGAAGACTTGTCTTGAGAAATAATGCCTTTAGTGGACTGTCCAATCTGGCACTACTTGATCTCGTGACAACGCACAACCTACAAGTGGATCCAGGAGCATTTAATGGATTATCCAACCTTCAGGTACTCAATCTTACAGAGTGCAAATTAAATGGCTCTATTCTTTCAGGAGACTACCTGAGACCTCTGGTGTCTCTGGAGCTGCTTTCACTACCTGGAAATAAAATACCTAAAATCCGTCCCGCTTCTTTCTTCGTCAACATGAGCAAATTGCATATTGTAGACATCTCTCGTACCTGGATGAACAGTTTTTGTGAAGAGGATTTATTCCATTTCCAGGGCAAACACTTCACTCTCCTCAAACTGCATGATATCAAAATGACTGACATGACTCCGTATTGGTCTGGATGGAATAAATGTGGAAACCCGTTCAGGAACATGTCTATGACGGTACTTGATTTGTCTAAAAACAGCTTCAGTGTTGACGTCGCAGTGCTGTTCTTCAAAGCAATCAGAGGCACCAAAATTCACACTCTGATCCTTAATCAAAGCGGCAGCATGGGAAAGGGAGTTTGGTACAACAACCTGAAAGACCCAGACCAGAACACATTTATGGACCTGTCCGAGAGTGGCGTTACGGCTCTGGATCTGTCCAATGGTGGAATTTTTGCTCTTAGAAATTCGGTATTCCGTCACATGCCAGATCTGGAGGAAATCTCATTAGCTGCTAATTTAATCAACCAAATTGAAAGAGATGCTTTTTATGGACTGGACAATTTAAGAATGCTCCAACTGTCTCATAACCTTTTGGATAAAATTGATTCTGGAACATTTAAGAATTTACGAAGTCTCGAGACTCTGGATTTATCTAATAATAACATCAGATTACTTGGGTCTGAGTCATTTCAAGGACTGTCCAATCTAGCTCATCTATTTCTTTCTGAAAATTCATTACAATCCCTGCATACACTGGCAAGTCTTCCAAAACTTACATTACTTTACTTAGACGACAACAAAATCACATCCCTGTATGGTCTTCCAAGACAAGCAAGAAACATTACAACGATCAATTTGCGGAACAACAGATTAAGAAATGCCGAGGACGTCTACACCATATTAGTGGAATTCCCCAATATTGAAGTGATTTTTCTTGGAGGTAACGTGTTTTCATGGTGCGTTCTTAATGATAACTATTCTGTGTCACCTTTAAACAATGTACAATTTCTCGACCTCCAAGTGACCGGCTTGCAGAACCTCTGGTTACAAGGACAGTGTCTCGACATGTTTGACCACCTTCACCAGTTGCAGACGCTTCTTCTTCGAAATAACTTCATGCAGTCACTTCCAGAAAACATTTTCAAGGGACTCACCTCTTTGGATCATCTAGATTTATCCATCAACTCTCTAACCTATATACCTAATGGCATATTTCCCGAAAGTCTGAGGATACTCAACCTTGCTTACAATCATCTCGGTTCTGTTGATCCACAAGCCTTCAGCACGCTGTCCCTCATCAGTTTGCATGGGAACCACTTCCTCTGTGGTTGCGGTCTGAGAGACTTACAGACATGGTTGAATCAGACAGATGTTCAAATGTCTATCCCTGCTGAGGAACTGATGTGTGAGTTTCCCGAAGCGCAAAGAGGGAAGCCTCTCCTGCATGCTGAACTATGTGAGGATGAAGAGGACGAGAAGAGCTTCGAGGAGCTGAAGCTCACACTTTTCATCTGCTGCACCGTACTTACTATACTAACCACAACAGGGGCTATTACTTTTGTCCGGCTGCGTGGCTACTGCTTCAAGCTTTACAGAAAGGTGTTTGTGAGATTTGTGGAGGGACGCTCGAAATTCCCCGCTAACGATGACTTCATGTACGACGTCTACTTATGTTTCAGTTCCAAAGACATGAAATGGGTGACAAAGGCACTGCTAAAGAAGCTCGACACCCAGTTCTCTGATCAAAACGACTTGCGTTGCTGCTTTGAAGCACGGGACTTCATACCAGGAGCAGATCATCTATCCAACATGCACAATGCAATCTGGACGAGTAAGAAAACGTTATGCGTCTTGTCCAGAGAGTTCCTTAAGGATGGCTGGTGCTTGGAGGCCTTCAATCTGGCCCAGGCTAAAATGCTGGAAGAGGTCCGGGATGTCTTACTGGTGCTCCTTGTGGACAACATACCACATTACAGACTGATGAAATACGAAATAGTCAGGACCTACATCCAGACCAGGAGGTACCTCTGCTGGCCGGAAGATAGCCAGGACTTGGAGTGGTTTTACAACCACCTTAAACAAAGTATATTAAAAGACACCAAAGTCAAGCAAGGGAAAAAGGACGTTGAAACAAACCACAACGTGACAGACTGTGAAACAGTAACTGCTTTTTAATCCACGGATATACGTGTGGAAAGATACGAAAAACATGGTAACACATAATGTTGTGAATTTATTGGTTACTAGATGAATGTACCTATAAAACAGGCAGAAGATACAGTACGTCAATTAGATAAGAAACAAAACATGGGTTTTTTTTATTTGGAGTGTGATGTAACAATAATAATAATTTTTCATTAAGATGAGGCCTGACTCAAAGTGGAGTTACCGTTGAAACACTTAAGTTGACAGTTGTTTTATTCCTCTTATACCACAGCAGTTTGCCAGTGCTTTCTAATAAAAAATAAAATAAATATCCACATACAATTACGGTCAAAATTTGTGGAATATCCCCAAAATTCCCGTTTATCACTTCCACAGTTAATAAGACAAACAAATAAATAAATAAACGAATAAACCGCAGCTTATCGTGTTGAAAAATCACACACGTGTCTAGACGCGAAGATGTCAGAAAACCTGAAACTTTACCTCTCAGCGTTCTGACACTGGAGACTCCTTCCGTAAATATTAAATACAAGACCCGGTGTAAGATGTTCCTATGTAAACTATCGTGTATTAGAAAGCGTGTGTTAATATAAACCTGAGATTTGCTTACGCATTCCTGTCAGGACTGCTGGCCGTTGTGAAAACAACAGTAGAAACGAATCAATACTTTCTTATCAGTTTCGAGAAGTCAAAAGCACTGTGGTGTACATAATGTCTAACTACTCGTGATACAGTCTAGTGAAACATCGACAAATTTGGAGGTCTTTGAACGCACCCCAAATGTAGTTCTTTTGTGTTATCCAACCTTCGTGTCCTGTTCACTACTTATCAACTGCACAACTTCAGGGTATCTACGGTAAGAAATAATGGCCTGATGGACTCGCACTTCTAAAACCCTCCACAAATATTCAATGGCTTTTAAGTCAGTAGATTGGCTACGTCATCCAAGCAACCTAACCGTCTTCATTAGGAACCAGTTTTAAGCTGTAGATTTGGGTTGGTTGTCTTTGGTGATATACCCATCTTCTCGCCAGATTCAGTTCACTAGCCTCCACTGATGTTTCCTTCAATGACGTATAATGCCCGAGTATCATTTGCAGAGAAGCAGACCCATATCGTGATGCACCCACCTCCGTGGGTATGGTATACTTGGGTCCATAATTACAACCCGTCTTTTCTCTAAACATGACGTGCTGAAGTATTACCAAAGAGATGTACTGAAGTGCTTTAGTAAAAACGCAGAATTCTGTGTATAAGTGTATAGATACATTATGAAACGGGTACAGAATAGGTATAAGCAAACGTATTTTAAAAAATCTAATGTTTATGTACCCTTAAGGGTCCAGTTGTGTTTTTGTGATTGCGCAACTTTACTTTCCCTGGTAATTACAGGCATACAAGCTGTACACTCGATGTTACCAACCTGTAGCAAGCATCTGAGAGTGCACTTCGAAACGGTTTCCTATGTAGTCCTGGCTTTTATCGAGTTGAAGCGCTTTGTAAAATGTCTGCTTTTAACCTACTGTAAAAGCACTGTTATTTTAAAGACGTTGACAGCATCCATTGATGATCCATTACTGTTTTTACATGAACAACGAAAACGCTGTGTTAACAGAGTGTGTTGTAAATGTATTCTTCAATTCCGTGCAGTTTGATCCGTGTAGCGCTTTTAACGACGGACGTTGTCTCAAAGAAGCTTTACAGAAACATAGAAACACAGGAGAGAGATTTTAAGCGTGTGAATGTATCCGTACTGAGCGAGACGATGGTGAGGGAAAAACTCCCTGAGGTGATATGAGGAAGAAACCTTGAGAGGAACCGGACTCAGAAGGGAACCCGTCCTCATCTGGGTAACGACGGAGTGTGTGAGAGTAAAAGAAAGTTCATTATGGTGTTTATATGAAGTCTGTATGTTGAACTAGTCCACTGTTCACTAAAGGAGACCCGAGTGTAAAACTGCAGTCCCGAGGCCATCGCTGCAACCGTAGTCCCAGCAACCACGGCGAGAACGTCCATGTGGAATTGAGGTCCAGAACCATTTCCATGGTACTTCATCAATGAGTTACATGTGTTTTGAACTTCTTTTCCAACCGTTACAAATAATCTAAGCATCGTAGTCGGATAAGTAAAGTGACACGTTGACCAAAACTTAAATGTACACAATAAGACCTTACAAAAATGTAGTGGATCAGATATGTCTTGCGTCCATAGTTTGAAGCAACCTGGCTAACGTAGCTAATACGTACGAGGAACGTGTAGTCTGTAGAGTTGCATTGTGGCGACTTAATCAGCTTTACGGTGGTATTCAGTGTCTCAAACGGGATTGGCACAGTGTTATCAATAAACATGGACGGCAGGATGTTGCAGAGCTGAAAGCAGTTTTGGGTACATCTTGAAGCCAAAGCACTTTCTGGTTCAGCACATAGTTTAATACCACTCAGCCTAAAGTCAGAAGGGGCTTCAGATGAGAATATTAGTTCCATAATAAACAATGCCCTTTTGAGGTGAGTGTTTAATGATTCACGCATGAACGATGCGAAGCTGCAGGTTTTACTTGCTAACCACAATGGCTTTCATGATGGAAGGGATTGTAGAAGGAAGGAAGTTCTTGCGAGGTTTTCGGAATGGCTTCAGAAGCTCTAGTGTCGCAAGGCTTGTGTAGCAACAGAAAATCCGTCCTGACACAAGAACCCCCATGTAATCACACGTACATGATTAGTAACGTAATCCTGCGTAATCCAGCCTTGAACACTGGCGTCCCAATCGTGGGGTTGCTCGAATTTCACACGGGATTGTCACAGAAATTCAGTGTCTTCGTTTGCATTCGTTTTTACATACGAACGTTGCTCGAGTTCTCAGCAGTGTTATTTAAAAAGGCTACTTGGTGACTGCATTCAAACAAACCCAATTTAAATGAAGCGGGTCCAGGTTGCTTGAATCTTTTTCGAGACCTTTGCACCACTGTCAATAAAAACAGATTTCTCTGTCCATCTGTCTCTGCTCGGTCCTCGACCAGACTACATTGTTCCAATCATCCGCTGTCCAGATTTGGTGAGCCTCAGATTTATGTTCTTGATTGACAACACGGCGTTACTGTAGCCTTTCGGTAAGCTCGAAGCAGGCTGGCCGTTCTCGGTTGGCCTCTCATCGACCAGTTGGATGTTCTTTTCTTTATTGCTCAATTCGGAGTAAACTCTAGAGACTGTTCCGCGTCTTGGAAGCATGGCAGCTTACCTGCAATGCTGTAAAATGCCAAGCATGGGATTTAATTGTGTTACAATGCTGTCCGGTTAGAAATGCATGGAATATCATTTGGTAATGCATTTTCACCGGGGCATAACTGTGGGTTAGAGCAGATCAGGACGTACCCTGTCCCCACATCCCTGCACCCCTGTCTGGCTGGTCTGATTGAGGTATCCTTAACTGCTTTACAGTTTACAACATAAGCCCAACGGAAATCACCAAAGCAGTATAAAGGATGTTATATACAGATAATACCATAGCAGTATGGTACCACGGAGGTTTTTTTCTCCATCAGCCCTTGCTTTAAAATGAATAGGAGCAGTCTTTGTCATGGGGGTATGGCTCAGTGGTAGAGCATTTGACTGCAGACTGCAGGTGCCCCCTGTGATTTACGCTTCACACCACCAATCTTCTTCTTCTTCTGGAACCTTGACACGAAAAGAAGAAGACGACACCACTAATGGGCCCACAAGATTTTGGAAACATTCCTTTGAGATTGTGGACAATGTTGATATGATGACAAGAAGGTCCGTGTTAATTTAATCTATTTCGCTACCCCAACACTGCACTAGTATAGGCCTGTCTTCATGACACTGGGTGCAAATTTATCTAACATAATTTATTTATATTTTTTTGGGCTCTTTTAATCTATACACATAAAATAGTTTTGAAATATGCCCATCTTCCCAAACTTGCTTGGCTATTTTCTTTTAATGTAGCTGACCACTTTAAAACTCGGGGAAGTCCATGCCAAAGTCTTACGGTTATAACACGATTCATCATTACACACTGAATGTCCTCTTGTTATCGCTGGAGAGCCGTAAATCAGAGCAAACCCACTACCTCCACGGCCATCTGGTCTTATTACCTACTATATCATTAAGCGCTTCATGTGTAATCAGATTGGATCAGAGGACTCAAACATATTCACTGATATACGGCATGCATTCATAGCTCTTTGCCATAGAGCAGTTGGAGTGGGTAAACAAGGATTTTCAGAGGGCATACAACACAATAAATCTCGATTCATGACACGAGCTGATAAAGGAAGGATTCAGGCAAAATGCAAATAGACACACTTTACCCCCTGCTACCTAAAATGTCATCATTAAACCAATAACATGCTTGGGTTTTGGATTCTTAGGGAATATAAGGTGTGTAAGGGAAGCTTATTTAACCACCGGATTAGCATCTTCAACACTCATACAATTCGGATTAAAAACAAACTCCCAATTAAAAAGGGCCAAATGGGCACAGAGAGGAAAACCAGCCATGTCGAGTGAGACAGGGATGCAGATATGGCTATGTATATATATATAGCACTGCAGGTAAGGTGCCATATTTCCATGATGCTATGATAAATAGACAATATCATATATCCTTTATCCAAGGGGTTCCCAAACCCCTGTGTGTGTGTGTGTGTGTGTGTGTGTGTGTGTGTGTGTGTGTGTGTGTGTGTGTGTGTGTGTGGTTGTCTGAGAGTGAGAAAGAGAAAACATACTAGGTTCTATTTTTCACACCAAATTTTTGAGCCGCCCGGGCGCCCCCTGGCGGCCCCACTTTGAAAACCACTGCTTTATCCTATTGATGCACGATGGGCATATTAATGGCATGGAGTGGAAATCACTTAAAAGTACCAGGAGCAGGTCAGTCAAGGGGTCACATGGATTTGAACCAAGGACCTCTTGAGCTGCAGTCAAAAAGCTCTACCACTGAGCTTTTATTTTATTTTTATTTTTATTTTTTTTAGCTTTTTTCTATAAAAAAGTCCACTGGCCTAAAAATATACTATTCTTAACTTCCTGTAGATCTCATCCTGCCATCAACTCCTTCAGTATATCATTCCTCAGATACTCCCCAAGTCTTCACAAAAAGACAAACACATACATATAATCCATTACACATCTAAATGATAAATCACCTGATTAATACTGAAACAATGTGGGTTTTTTTTTATATTACTATTTTGTATTTATTCTATTCTTAAGTTAGGCCAAACCAGGGACATTGCTAGCCCCCCTAAAAATGTTTTTGCTGTGCCCCAATTCTCCTCATAAATCATTCTCAGATGAGGTACATTACAGTCGATACAGATTACCTTATAATTGACCTAATTCCAATTATTTAAAACATGAAGGCTGATTGTAAAAATATCCTACCGTGCCCTGGTATCTACTCTCGTCCACTTCACCACGCTTTTATTTTCCCTCGAGTTCAACCTCTGCTGCCATCTTAAGGGCTGTTCCAACCGTGAGAACGTACAAAGAAGAAACTTAGTGGTTAGCATGTTCGCCTCACACCTCCAGGGTCGGGGGTTCGATTCCCACCGTGGCCCTGTGTGTGTGTGTGTGCGGAGTTCGCATGTTCTCCCCGTGCTGCGGAGGTTTCCTCCGGGTACTCCGGTTTCCTCCCCCAGCCCAAAGACATCCATGATAAGGCTGATTGGTGTGTGAGTGTGCCCCGCCTTGTGCCCCATGCCCCCTGGGATTAGGCTTCAGGTTCCCCTTGACCCTGAAAAAGGAGTAAAGATGTAAAGAGTAAAGGAGAAGATGGATGGATGGATCTTTAAAACTCTCTATACCTCGGCAAAACCTACCAAAGTTGATATAGATATTGGATAGGTCATGATTTTAACCACTGTAATAACGTTATTGAAGAAAAACAACAACAACAACAACAACACTAAACGCATGGCTATACTTCCCAGACACAACTTTTTCAAAAACACAGAGCTCACTCATCACTAGAATTAACTACAATCCTTAGTATTTAAAAAAAGAATAATAATTGTTATTATATTTAAATTATGTCCATGTGCCTCCTTGGCCTGGTTTTCGTCCCACACTGAGAGCTCCATTGTGTTCTTGCAGCAGTCTGCAGACAGGTCTAGAGAAGCCAAGTGTGTTTTCAGACATTCTGGTGTGTGAACCGTGACCGTTCTGCAGAGCTTTACCAGACAATTGCGGTCCAAAGTCCACAAGTTTGAAAATTTCGACTATCTGGATATTTACTGCGATGTAGTCGTTTTGTAGTCACAATTCATAAGATTTTTACATAAACAGACAACAAGTGACCGCACGCTTTCGTATTATCGGACCAGGTGTAATTGATGTGTGGTTTCCGTTTGAAATTCCACCGGGAGACGTGCCTTGGTGTTGCTATGTTGGAAAACAATTCTTCAGGAAGTTGAGGAGTATTTCCACTGCTGGCACCAAGGGCTGGTTTTAGTTATTGTTTCAGAGTGGGAACTTTTCTGCAGACCCGGGATGACGGGGCACAGCTCATCATATCGAACATTGCTAATTGGTCAAACGCGACCTTTCAAAGAAATGACAGACGACCTATCTACCACTTATACAAACCTGCGCTTATAGCTAAGAGGCATGTGTTGTGTCGGAGTTTTTCTCGTCAGAACCAGTGACACTTCAAGAACCTGGATGTTTTGGTGGGACTGCTGCCGCACTTGGTTTAATTAAGCGACATTCATTTTAACATCACGCCGTCTCGATGACCTCCATAGCTGCTGTATCACTGTGCTTGACCTCTCCATAGACCGTGTCTGGGTCTTTTTCTGTTATTTTACAGAACTGTCACAGTTCGAGAAACTGTGGCGTTCTCCTTATGGAAAAGTCTGCGATCAGATACAGCCAGAACCTTCTTGGCAGGTTCTACTCACAATTGTAAACGCCACTAATCTTTGATTAGAAATTGTCCAAAGAGTTGCTAGTTCACCCAAAATCTCAGGAGCTGTGCCGTGCATATCAACATTTGTTTTCGAAAGGAAGTTCTCTTTTATCATCTTATATTTGATATTGTGTACCCTCTTATATTAGGAACTGCTCTCAAATACATGATGAATGTAATCATTTAGTTACCTCTTTGAATACGCTGATCAACTGCTATCCTTGGTTATGTTATTATGTACTCCTGTGTCAACATGACATGGGACTTATTTTGTATCATAACTATGTGCTGTGTGTTTTGTCTAAATCTGTCGGACACCTGGACCAGGAGAAACCGTCCACGCAGTGCTGTTATCAATGTGTACAATGTGTATAAATACTCCTGTTTTGAATGAATAATCCGGAAGTCTCTTTTGAACACGCTCATATATGTCAGTGTGTGTGTGTGTGTGTGTGTGTGTGTGTGTGTTCACTTCGGACTCTCCAGGCCCCTGACTCTGCAGCATTCCACACTTTCTAGCTCATAGCAACATAGAACTAAATGTAACTCAATGTTACTAGACGTGAATGGTGAAACAGGCTGAAAGGCATGACGGAGATCTCAAAGGCGTAAACGGTAGATTTCTGTTAGGGTGACATCTAACAGTTTTAATAATAAAACAAAGTGAAATGAATTTCATTATAAACACATTATCGGACAGGAAATTGCACAGTAACCACTTGGTCAGCAGCCATGATAAATGGAGTCCTAGTACGTTCATAGAACACCCAATCGGGGCGGCTGTGGCGCAGGTGGTAGAGTGGGTTGTCCACCAATCGTCAGGTTGGTGGTTTGATTCCCGGCCCGGGTGACTCCACATGCCGAAGTGTCCTGGGACAAGACACTGAACCCCAAGTTGTTCCTGATGGCAAGTTGCATGGCAAGGTATGGGTGAATGAGACACAGTGTAAAGTGCTTTGGATAAAAGCGCTATATAAGTGTACCATTTTACAATCGGTGTGTACACTGACAACATTTCTAAAAAGTTGCATTTCTACTGTCCACACAAAAAGAGAAACAAATTTCTGAAACAAAGCTTCATTTTCTGTGACCCAAATACTCATTTTCAACTGGATGGGAGGCCAAAAGGTTGAGAGAGAGAGAAAAAAAAAAAAAAAAAAAAAAAAAGAGAGAGAAAAAAAAAAAAAAAAAAAAAAAAAAAAAAAAGAGAAAAGAGAGAGAGAGAGAGAGAGAGAGAATCATTCCCTTCTGATAAGAAACAGACTCTTTTTATACTTATTCATGCCGCTTCAAGCCTGTGAACTAGATTCCAGCATACTTTGTTGACACGGTTGACCATTTTACCCTTATCTATCGGTCCTATGGGGCTAAAGATTTCAGGAATCTTTGTGAAAAGTCTAGCCAAACCCCAAACTTTGTCTAGGTGAAGCTGTCGTGAAGCCATCACAATCAAACACGAACGGTGTGTGTGGGAAGGGAGTGCGCATTCTGGTGCTTCTCTACTGTATGTGAGTGGGCAGGGGTTCCCAAACCTTTCCAGGGCAAGGCCCCCCAAATGGCATTAACATTTGACCGAGGATCCCCCTTTTGCACGATGTCTTTAAAACACATTAAAAATACAGACTTCTGAACAGATCCCACTTTTTACATTGATGTTTTGTCTGTTTAACAAATAGAAAGTCAGGTATAGCAAATGTAATTTATATATATATATATATATATATATATATATATATATATATATATATATATATATATATATATATATATAAAAAGTATGTTTTTCCCCATTTATTCATTGTATGTGTGGATGAATTGTACTAGTTATATATATAGGGTGTACCCCGCTTTGTGCCCAATGCCCCCTGGGATAGGCTCCAGGTTCCCTGCAACCCTGAAGAAGGAATAAGCGGTAGAAGATGGATGGATGGATAGATATATATAAATAAAAATCATGTGTTTATTTATTTTTCACACCAAATTGTTGAGGCCCCGGGCGCCCCCTGGCGGCCGCACTTTAAAAACCACTGCTCTATGCAGCTGCATCATATGAAGCCTCTGAAGGCATTTTATGCTTCATGCTGTTGTTTTCATCCATCCATCCATTCATCCATCTTCTGCCGCTTACTCCTTTTCAAAGTTACCGGGAAGCTGGAGCCTATCCCGGGGAGCATCGGGCTTACTATTGCTATTTTACGCCATTTTTTTTTTTTCCAGGGGAATTAGAAGGATTATATGCAAACATAGTTTCTTTAGTTAGTGGATGACAGTGAATATGCAACCCTTTGTCCCTTTAACTAAGTCTATTTTTCATTTCTTTTCTGAACTTATTTCCTGGGAAGTGGTAGCTCAGTGGTTAAAAGGTTGTTAAGGGCGTCTGCCAAATGCCGTTAATAATATCCTGGATTAGATCTGTTAATGCATCTTTGGAAACATGCAGTTGTGTGTCTTTGTTAGTGAAATGCCCTGGAGCGTCACTTCATTCACAACTCAAAGTTTGTTTGCGTGCTTCCCTATCAGAGCAGCTCATTCTACTCATAGATCATAGATTTTGTTGATTGTATCAAACCTCAGCTTTTAAGGCCACAAGGCAAAAGCTGTAGAAAGGGATTAGTTTTTTCTGATGTTTTGACAGCTATATCTTCTGTGTCCTGATCCCTGGATGGAAGACATTTTAGGGCTCCTGATAGGTTATGAAATAGGCAACCATTCCATCAGCACTCATTCTTCTCTGTGGCTCCACTGGACCCCACACTTGACTGTAATTTGGCCCATTGGAATAATCCCCACCTGCCCACACTTTCCAACACTCCTGGATCGCTGTGTCTGCCCTGCTATTCCACGGTGGTGACACTACATGCTTTTTTTTTTTTCGGTCTTTTGTTTTTGTCAGTGTGGTTGCTTTGAGACGTCTGTGTCTCAAACGTGAACCTGCTGTGATGAATTGGCTTCAGCAATGGACTGGCATCCCATCCACAATGGATCCCTACCTCACACCCAGTGGCTGGTTTATGAAGCAGTGTATTCACCCTCAGATGTTTCTTTGTAAGGTGTTTAAGACACAACAACTTTCCCTTACCACATGTTCGGCGTTTTCAAGTCACAACAAGCTAAAAAAAAAAAAAAAGTTTGGTTATGATGAGCGCAAACACATCACTGAGGTTTTTAGATGGAAAGAAGTAGACAAAAGGAGAGAAAGATACATATGTGACACAGATCAAAGTCTGGCCATAATTTAACCAAATGTGTCCAGACTTGCACTTCAAAGAGTGTACACTTTTCTCTTTTTTTTTTCTTTTCTCCAGAAGATTGCCCCATTTCAGGCCATTGTGGGAAAATGTTGCATCTCTTTTATAAAAGCCCTCCAGGTCATCAAAGCAGACTGAAACGCTGGTGATCTGATGAACATCTGTAGAGTAAAATATAGTAAAAGACTTTGTGTGCTGGATGGTGGAGAATCACTTATGTAGGGTTGATTACAGGCTATATTGTCTGAACAGCTAATCCTTTAGCAGAGTTGGGGTGCAGTTTCTGGGTGGGACGTGTGCGTATAACTACCTGCTATTGAGAAGAAAGTAATCATAATGCGACCACATTAAATAAAACTACTCATATGGTTGCTAAGATAACAAGCCTTGAGCAAAACTAAACTTCTTTCATGACACCGTTGCGTCTCGGTGAGACTTGCAGTCACTCGCAAATCCTCCCAGATTTGACTGTGATGGTTATTACAGATTCATTTAGTAAGAATGTGCGTGCTTACACAATACATCAATCACAAAAAATAATTATGTTTACATTTTGTCATTTTGTGCTTTAGCTTAAAATCCCAGTCGGACTGTTTTAGCTGATGTGGTAAGTGAATGGATTTTCTTTCTGGGTGTTTAAACTGAAAGTGCCACCTGACTCTCTATTCTCGACAGTGAAAAATGATGTAGCCCACTAATATAGGGATGAGGACGAGTTAATTCCAGAGTCCTAAGCTGCAGAGTCTGTGATAAGTCTAGAGTCCCAAACTGTAGTTCCTTAGTTGAGTCCAGAACCCCAAGCTATAGACATTGAGTCGAATCTAGAGTTCCAAGCCACAGAATCTGTATTAAGTCTAGACCGCAGTCAGAGAGTCTGAGTCGAGTCCAGAGTCCCAAGCCACATAACCTGAGCCACTGCCTGAGACTGAAGCAGTAGAGTCTGTGTCGATCCCGAAACAGCATAATCCAGGCTGAGTCCAGAGTAGAGTAGTGCCTGAAACAAGTCCAGTGCCTAAATCAAGTCCGGAGACCCAAGCCATAGATTCAAGAGTCAAGTCAAAAATCTCAAGCGAGAGAATCTGAGGTCAGAGTCCCAACTCTAGTCTACAGGGTCCAGTGTCCCAAGCTCTAGACTTTGAGTTGAGTCCAGAGTCTTAAACGGTAATCTCCTAGTCAACTCAAGAGTCTTAAGACGTAAAGTTTGAATCAGGTCAGAGTCCCAGGCCACAGAACCTTAATCCAATCCAGACACCCAAGTCATATAATCTGAGCCAATACAGAGACTCCAGCTGTCAAGTCTAGAGACCCAATCTGCAGAGTCTGAGTCAAGTCCAGAGACCCAAGCTGCATAGTCTGAGTCAAGTCTAATGACCCAATCTGCATAGTCTGAGTCACGTCTAGAGACCCAAGCTGCATAGTCTGAGTCAAGTCTAGAGACCCAATCTGCATAGTCTGAGTCAAGTCTAGAGACCCAAGCTGCATAGTCTGAGTCAAGTCTAGAGACCCAATCTGCATAGTCTGAGTCAAGTCTAGAGACCCAAGCTGCATAGTCTGAGTCACGTCTAGAGACCCAAGCTGCATAGTCTGAGTCACGTCAAGAGACCCAAGCTGCATAGTCTGAGTCACGTCTAGAGACCCAATCTGCATAGTCTGAGTCACGTCAAGAGACCCAAGCTGCATAGTCTGAGTCAAGTCTAGAGACCCAAGCTGCATAGTCTGAGTCACGTCTAGAGACCCAAGCTGCATAGTCTGAGTCACGTCAAGAGACCCAAGCTGCATAGTCTGAGTCACGTCTAGAGACCCAATCTGCATAGTCTGAGTCACGTCAAGAGACCCAATCTGCATAGTCTGAGTCACGTCAAGAGACCCAAGCTGCATAGTCTGAGTCAAGTCTAGAGACCCAAGCTGCATAGTCTGAGTCAAGTCTAGAGACCCAATCTGCATAGTCTGATTCAAGTCTAGAGACCCAAGCTGCATAGTCTGAGTCACGTCTAGAGACCCAATCTGCATAGTCTGAGTCACGTCTAGAGACCCAAGCTGCATAGTCTGAGTCAAGTCTAGAGACCCAAGCTGCATAGTCTGAGTCAAGTCTAGAGACCCAATCTGCAAAATCTGAGTTAAGTCCAGAGCCACACTTTTGAAACTAGTCAAGTCTAGCACTGCAAACCGTAGTCTCTGAGTCAAGTCCATAGTACCAGGCCATAGAGTCAAAACCAGATTCCCAAATTGTAGTGTCTGAATTAAATTTTGATTCTTAACCTATAGGGTCCAAAACTACTTGAGTCGTGTCTAGAATTCAAAGCTCTAGAATCCAAGTCGGTTACAGAGCCTCAAGCTGTAGTGTCTGAGACAAGTCCAGAGACACAAGCCGTAGGGTTAACTCAACAAAGCCATCTGATGTAGAATAAATCAGACAGACTTTATAAATTCTTTTTAAATCTTTCTTCTCTATCTCTCTCTCTCTCTCTCTCTCTCTCACACACACACACACTTCAAAATATGTTTTAATTTGATTCCTGGCTTGTCTATATATACACACAGTCTGGGAACTGAGGACCAAACCAACAACATCATTTTGACTAGACTGGGGTTTTCTCATTTTTAGGGAAAGGATGTGGAGGTGAGTGGTGTCTGGTTTACCACTGCCGCTCTGTCTCGCCAGTGCGTGCACACACACACACACACACACACACACACACTCACAGAGCAATTAAGAGTGTAAGCGTGGCACTATTCGCTTAGTGGCGTCTCATTCCCGTATTCACTCCCGTCTCTTTAAGGATTGTTTAGATTGATTAGACTAAGACCGGACTGAAACGGGAACAGAGATATCGTACCCCACAGAGTGCTGCTCCTAAAAATGACCTCCATAGCACTTGATAAATATAGAACATTACAAGGTATTGATTGTATGAAATAGACTGCATCACTTATGTATATGTATATGTTACTCATTTGAGGTTTTATACTGCACCATATACTGCATCCCAGATGTAGAAGAGCAGTCAGAGATTCCACCTTTATGCAAAAAGTTATTTTTTAAAAGCAGTTAAAAACATTTTTGGACTTTAGATTTCAGTATCTGCTTTCCCACTTACACGGCGTCTTCATTCTGTCACTAGTATTATACATTTTATTACAATTATTTGCCTATTTTAGCATTTTATTGTTGACTACCTTTTATTCCTTTTTCAGTTTTTAAAATAATATTTGACTTTTTATTTGACTATTTATGCATATTAAGAATTTTCTGCAACGTGAACAGCATTTTGATGCAAAGTCAAGTCTAGTTCTATACATAAGCATACTAAAAAAAAACATTAAACGGTTCATCCCTATCCCACCTCATCACATCCATCTATCACTCAATTTACTCCATCTATTCCACATCCATCCATCCATCCATCCCACTCCATCCATACCATATCTATCTATTCCACATCCATCTATTCCACATCCATCCATCCATCCCATGCCCGATCTATCTATTCCACATCATCATTTCCTTCATTTGTCATCTATTCACATCCGGCCATCAATCATATCAATCATCAACTTACATCTTATCTCATTCAACACATCCATCTATTCACATCATCAATTCCAAATCCATCCATCATCCATACATCCATCCATCTGTCACATCATCGTTCGTCCATCATCATATCCATCCATCCATCGATCCATCACATCCATTCATATCCCTTCATCCTATCCGATCCATTCCACTCCATCCATCAGTCACATCCATCATCCATCCATCACATCCATACCCTCATCCATAATCAGTCATTCAAATCCATCCATACATCCATGCCATCCATCCATCCATACTCCATCACCATCCATCCATCCATCCATTGCCATACATCCATCGCATACGTCATCCATCCACATCCATCCATCTAATTTCATCCATACCGTACGTCCATCCAACCCCTCCATCATACGTATCCATTATGGTCACTCCATCCATACAAACACCTTAACACATCCATACCACACCCATCCATCCATACCCACATCCATCCATCCATCCCACACATCCATCCATCCATCCATACACATCATCCCTTCCATCATCATACACTCATCATAAATATATATTTAACATCCATCCATCCGTATCCATATACCACTCCATCCATCAATTCATACCACTCCATCCATCCATCCCACATCCATCCATACCACTCCATCCATCCATCCATACCATCTAACCATTATCCCTTTCACATCCATCCATACTCTCATCCAATCCATACCATAACATCCATACCCAATCCATCCATCCATACCACACCCATCCATCCATACCACATCCATCCATCCGTCCATACCACATCCATCCATCCATACCACATCCATCCATAGCACTCCATCCATAGCACTCCATCCATCCATCCATCCATCCATACCACTCCATCCATACCACATCCATCCATCCATACCACTCCATCCATACCACATCCATCCATACCACATCCATCCATACATCAAACTCCATACCCTCCATATCCATACACCATCCATCCATCCATCCATACCACTCCATCCATACCACATCCATCCATCCATACCACATCCATCCATACCACATCCATCCATCCATCCATACCACTCCATCCATACCACTCCATCTATACCACATCCGTTCATCCATCCATACCACTGCCGGGAGCATATCCTAGAGAACTCAGGACACAGGAGTGCCAACTCATCTCAGAGCGCAATCGCACACACATTCATACACTACAGACAATTTAGAGATGCCAGTCAGCCTACTATGCATGCCGGAGGAACCCGGAGTACCCAGAGGTAACCCCTGAAACATGGGAAGAACATGCAAGCGCCGCGCATGCGGGGCGAAGGCGGGATTCGAGCCCCAATTAAACAGTTTAACTAAAAAAAGATTTTTAAGTGACCATAAGTATTGTTACAGCACATTCTGAAGTAAAAGTACACCCATTTTTAAACTACTTCATAAAGTATCATTCGTAAGGAAAATGTATTTAATTACAGTAACGATAGTGTTTGTAATTGGTTAATTTACAGCCAAAATTCGGCCTATTCAATTCAATTCAATTTTATTTGGTACAGCGCTTTTTACAGCAGACATTTCTCGAATCCATCCAGAGGTAGGACATCCGATACGGATCAGGCAGTTCTGGAGAGCAGAGAGGATCAGGATCTCAGTATCTCTATGAAATCGCGTGTGGCTCGACAGAGGGGGAGAGGGAGAATTAGGACTTCGAATTAGCATAATAGAAAGTCTAGTCAGGGTAGGTTTGAGTAAACAAATACGTTTTAAGCCTAATAATTGTATTTTAAATAGTTAATGCGAGATTTGACTGGAAGCCAGCGCAGTGTTGATAAAATCGGGGTGATGTGGTCATATCTCCTGGTACGAATCTGATCTTCCTATGAGACAACAGCTAACGTGGTTCCTCTCAGTCATATAAGTCAGTCCACAGTCCACAGTCAAACTCCTGCTAATGTAACATCCATCCATCCATCCATCCATCCATCTTCTATCTATACCGCTTATCCTTTTCAGTGTCACGGGGGAACCTGGAGCCAATCCCAGGGAGCATCAGGCACAAGGCGGGGTACACCCTGGACAGGGTCTAACGTAACATAAGATATGAAATTTAACGGTCCTATTCTGAACCTATAGTTGTCCGTGATTGTACGGAATCTCTCTGACTGACAAGACACTCTGGCTTCTGGCCTTGCACTCTGTATTCTGTACACGTTTGCCTTTGGATCACCTTTCAGTGACTCACTATGAGGCTTTTTTTGGATGATGGCTTTGGTTTTGCGTTTTGGAGCATGTCATTGTGCCCTCACTGATATACTTCACGGAAGTGGATGTGAGTCAGACTCATTACACAATGCCACATCCACAGACAGTATTCAGTCTTCTATTGTCCTCCAACGAACGCTTCAAACAAGGGTGCTTCCGATCCTCTCACTGCTGCGTGATCTCCTACACTCACACCACAACCAGAAATATCTCAACCTCCCCTTAACCTTTTAGCAAAAAAGTAATATTTTCCAGATGGTCATCCTGATCATGACTCAGGAACGCTAAAGCTGACTGCAATACAGTCAGCATTATTCCTGGGAAGGAATATTAGAAAAAAAAAAAATAAACACACAAAAAAAACTTTTTAAAAATTTTAAAATTTTTTGTTTTGATTTGTTTGTGAAATCGGTGTGTCGTGGACAAGAATATAATCGTGCCGACGTATTCACTTCTTTCATTAGAAAACTGACGTTTTATTTACACAAAAATATCTATTTTTAAACGTACGAAGTATTCCGAAAAGCAGCCGATAAGAGTGCAGCGTCGGTGGGAACTCATCATCTCAGGGGAAATTCCTCAAGAAATCGCTCGAGAAAACGGCAAGAATACATTTCTGGAAATTCTAGTCAAAAAGGGCGTCGACTTTGATGACGCTACAATGCTAAATTATCGAGATTTATTTTGGATTTTTGTATCACAACATAATTCCATAAGGAATAAAACACTTGGCGTTGTGCCGTGTTGGGAAAATAATCAACAACAAGGTTCTTCCCCATACACAAGATCACAGATGACTCGTTTCACTTGCTCTCAAGATGTCCAGCCACGTGCGTCAGGATTCGAACGGACAACCTGCTCACGATAAGACAAACGCTTTTCTGTTTCTCGACCGTTTTTTTTTGCCTTAACATTCTTATGGTCCAGTCTTCACATCGTGTCCACGTATTATGTTTTACAAGCAAAGCATCATGGTCTGCATTTGTCGGGGTGATGATTAATTTCTGTGCTTTCTTGTACTGGTCTGGTGAACATAACCTTATAAAAATGCATTTCCACCATATACGATCTCGTAAAGTTGGTAAATCCAATGAGATTTTCGCTTCTACACTCCCTGGCAGTTAGAACTTTCACGGAAATTGGGCTTTAACGCTGGAGTGCACACTGCTACAGACTGAAATATTGCTCAGTAGGAACGTACACTGCAACACACAGCATGAATATTGTATGAAGTAGCATTTTTAGCTAGAACTTAAGAGGAACTCCATATTCAGTGAAGGCTAGTGAATTTTTTTCTAAATAACAAACTGACAGTTTTAATTATTATTGAATATACCATCAATCATGTTTATACGCATAGGACTTTGCGTTCCGATAAGACATGCCAATAACACACCTATGTACTGAATTAAAAGCATTCAGTAGTTCAGCTGTAATGAAACCAGGTTAATCAAACAAAACGAAACGAAACAACTACAGCGCCCCCTTGTGGTTAAAATATTGCAGTGATTTGGACAGAAACAGCAATTATTTGTCACACATTCATTACAGCACAGTGAATTATTATTATTATTTTTTCCACATATGCCAGCTTGTTAATAAGCTGGGGTCAGAGCACAGGGTCAATGATACATAATACAGCATCCTTAGGGCCCCTAAGGGCCTTGCTCAAGGGCCCAGCAGTGGCAGCTTGGTGGTGCGAGGGTTTAAAACCACAACCTTCTGATCAGTAAGCCAGAGCCTTAACCCTTGAACCACCACTGCCCAAATATGTAAGGAAACCACAATATTACAGAATATATGTTTGTGGGTTTTGGGTTTTTTAATCATGTGTGTTGAATCTGTACATGACATACAGATAAACGAGGGTCCTTTACTGCTATAATATCTTAAACAGACCACGAAGAACAATCAATCATTCACAATGTGAACTAAAAGTACATCAGGAGTCATTAGTGTCATGTTCTCTTGTTAAAGGCCTGTTGGGTTTAAAGTTTGTGCGGTGGGGTGGCTTCTGGCATGAGAAAGAGAGAACTACAGACGGAAAGTGCGTGTGAGAGAGAGAGAGAGACGTGTGGCACCCTCCCTTTAGACGAGAGAGAGAGACAGAGAGAGAGAGAGAGAGAGAGAGAGAGAGAGAGAGAGAGAAAGCAAGCTATTAAACAGGCTGGCGCACTAACCTGCACTCAGACTGCATTCTCCAGTGTCTGTACTGTATGTATGTGCGTGTGTGGGTGTGAGCGTGTGTGGGTGTGTGTATTAAAGAAAAAGACTTTTGGGACTGGTCCTCAGACGGCGCAGTAAAGAAAACACCTACCTGAGTTGTGAATATTTACTGGGGGAAGTGGAGAAGAGTGCGCAGGAAGGGAAGGAGTCTGGATGGACAAGCTCTGCACTGACAGCGGCCTGGACGCACTCTGGGTGAGAGACATATAGATAAAGAGAGAGAGAGAGAGAGAGAGAGAGAGAGAGAGGGTTACATTAACTTGTGCTCTTTTGTTTGCAGGGTTTATTGCAAACCTATGTCAAAAAAGTGTTTTTCTTTAATACATGATCTCAATTTCATTCAATGCAAGCGTTCCAGTGCTTAACAAGTGTCTGGATTCTTCTAATTATATAATATGTAATAATTTTTTTTCATTTGACTCACCCTAATATATATTAAAGTTGTGTTGTTTCTTTTGTGTGACATAGGGAGATGGTGAAAGAAATGAATATAATCCGTCCCTACAGGATTTTGCTGAGATTTTTTGTGTGATTGTTGCGAAATTTAGAAATTTGTGATGCGACTTGCGGAGTAATCGCGCAAAGTTGTTTCCCGCGCTTTTTCGCTGTGATGTTTGTTGGTAAGCGAGCCCTCTCATGTTCGACTGAATGCGTGTCATGATGACATGACTTGCCATTCTGAAAAAATTGTAAGCTTCTCCGAATATTGCGGTGTTTTTGCGTTACTGTATAAAGCAGTGTTAATCTTGTCAGCACGGTGGTGCAGCAAGTAGCATGGCTGCCTCACATATTCCGGGTTCCCGGTTCGATCCTGATCTCAGCTTCCTGTTCTCCTCGAATCTGAGTGGGTTTCCTTCAGGTTCTCCACTCTCCAGGAATGGATTGGCTGTGCTTAGTGTGTGTGTGTGTGTGTGTGTGAGTGTGTATGTGCATGGTACCCTGTGATGGACTGGTATCCCATCCAGGGTCTATCCTAACCTCATGCACAGATATTCTCCAGATCCACCCTGACCAGGATAGACCACTTGCTGAATGAATGAAAAAATGAATGAATGTTGTGCTCAAGTGTTATCATCTCCTTTACATCCCATTCAGAAGACATTAAACATGACTATCATGACATTTATATTATGATATCAGTCCAAAGGTCCATTACAGGACCATCGAAAAATGAGTTTGTCAAATAAAGAAGTGACCCTTTATTCATTCATTTAGAACAGCCTTAGTCCGAGAAACGGAAGATTTTAATCCCTTTTCCACATTAAGTATTACTAATATAGTCAAAATACGCAAATTCTAATTTAATTCCTTCTTAGATGGAATGCCCAATCGTCTTTATCGCCGTTACAAGCTTATTAAAGACTAAATAAATGAACATTCTCAAGCTAGTCTAACGTTTAATGGAGATGTCGCTTACGCTCGTCGTAGCTAGCTAGTGTTATATAAGCCTAACAAAACGCATTCTTGAGAAACGGCTGGGTTTTATTTTACCCTTAGGGAATCAAAATGAAACCGTTTATCACGAAATAACATCACTGTAGTCGAAAAGCTGGCTAATGTTACCACACGAGTAAGGAATATCACGGCATCTTTCCCCAACTCTGAGGCGTTAGCATTAGGCTAATCAAAGTCTGCAGATATGGACAGTCTAGCCACTGTAGCAGCGCGTTTGTTGAGGTTATTTCTCGTCAACAGAAAGTTCTTTATAACATGAAATATTGGTGGTGATCAATTTAGAGTAGTTTAAGCATGGAGGGAAATAAAAAGACATAAATAGAGGGTTTTTAATAAAGTGATGCTAAAGACAAAGCACCAGAGGGAGAGCGAGAAATGTACAGAAACCCTGAACGTTATTTTTTTTTTTAACTTAATAACTCGGTATTTAAAGGCATTACGACATTAGTTTCCACTTAATATCTCGTTATTTCTACACAATGACCCATTATTTCGCGTTTTTATGACATTATTTTGACATTTAAACACCGTTGACTTAATATTGAACACCCCACATCTATCACTAAGACTAATTTATAAAATATTAGCTTCTACGTATTGTTTTATATACTGATACTAGCTTATAATTCTTATTTCCTAATGCTTATACGCAAACGGTTTCATAATCATATTATTTCGTATAACTTACATATACTTTACATTATCTGGCTCATATTCTCATAATTTCCTATGATTATGTTAGCTTATAATTTTTATTCCTTATGCTGTTTGCCAGGTAGTACGTAAGGCGGACGTGGCTTTAATGGAATTCGGTAGACGGTATACAGTACATCTGATTATTGGTAGTTCACGTAAAAACGTTCAGGTACTGGACATCAAATACAAACGCTCAACATAACTGCTATGACTGCAATTTTTTTTTGGAATCCGGTCCAATTATGTGTTAGGAGTCAAAAGAAGATCGAATGTCTAAATAACTTGATAATAGCGTACATTGAATTGAGGGGGAAGGGAAGGTTAGACTGTACATTTCAGTGTACTGTGTTTGTCTCTGGAGTGGTTCCCGAATTGTCCACATCACTAGTCAAAGGACATTACTCAGTCCTTCCAGGATTTAAAAAAAAACAAAAACTTGTGTACGGACTGATTACTTAACTAACGTTTACCTTTGAGGGGCTGGAACTAAATGCACTTGATTGACAGACACAATAAAGATTTTGTGTATGACTTGTAGTGTAGTAATACCATTCTACTGTGTGTGTGTGTGTGTGTGTGTATGTGTGGGTGTGCGTTATTCCAGTAAATGATCACTGTTTTCGGTGTTAAAGCAGTTAGTCACGATCCCTTTCCTCTGATTCACTGGGAGAGAATCTCTTGTGGTTCATGTGGTTAAATATCATACACGCACTGGCCTTTTTATAAAGTCGATCCAGCTAATACTTCATACAGAGCAACAGATGGGTGACAGTAAATCATTTTACACCTACAGGGTGACATGTATGATAGGTGATAAAGGTTTTTGGTATAATGTGATTAGGGTAAAGACACACTGTCATGCTTAGCGTACATCGCCTTGTACGAGACTAACTAAAAAATATCACGCGTGAGTAAATGTACTCTGTTCAACCTTTTGGATTTTTTCATTTATGATTTCGAGCCCAAATTCCCTTACAGGACGATCAGAAAACGGTTCATTTTAGCAGGCTAGTAGATGGACTCTCTTATTGTTCCATCTTTGGTCTGTTTTGGGGACGTTTGGGCAAATGAAGAGGTGACAACTAAACATTTGCTCGATAAACCTGACCACGATGGTCCCTTATGACATCATTAGAACTATGTGTAAATTATATGTAGGTAATAGTTAGCTAACACAGCCTTTTGATTAAACAGCAGCATGTATGTGGCGATTGTGGCGCAGTTAATAGAGTGGGTTGTCCTCTAATTGTAGGGTTGGCGGTTTGACACCCGGCCCGGGTGAATCCACATGCCGAAGTGTCCTTGGGCAAGACACTGAACCCCAAGTTGCTCCCGATGGCAAGTTAGCACCTTGCATGGCAGCTCTGCTACCATTGGTGTGTGAGTGTGAATGGCTCATGTAAAGCGCTTTGGATAAAAGCGCTATATAAGTGCACATTTCATTAAAAATTAATTAATATGTAATTGATATTAGCTTACTATGAAGCTGGTAGCTGTTTTGCTATGTTTGTTTAAGGTTCATCTATTCCAATGACAGCTAGCTATCCCGTCCGCTAGGTAGCAAATTGACATATCTGGGTTTTTAAGCAGTTGTTAGCTAGCTGTTTATGTTTATCTAACGTACTTGAACGAGCGCCGGGGCTAGCGTATTCAATAAGACGATAGTGGCAGCTAGCTCACTTTTCATTTCACTAATTAAACCATGTTTTTCAATTTCAACCATGAACCCAGCACAAGAGTATTAGCACTGCATATCCTTCAATCGCATGAGGTCAGCATGTAAAAGATTTCAGCTAATAGTTATCTATGACATTCTGAACACACACAGTTGTGTGGCTAACCCTAACCCACGATCGTGTGGCCTTACGCAGTCGTATTATTTTTGTACAAGTTGTACAAGCATCTGAGGCAGAACGCTGTATTAGCGTTCGATAAGTGATGAAATACAAACAGTCCCCTTCGTAGCGCGCTCAGCCTTTTGGACTCTTCTGTAGTGCTGCACTTCTGGCACAGTGAGGTGTCTCAGTCAAGGCCAAACATTTCATCATGTTGGTTGAAGGTGGAGGTTTTATACTCGGTGCAATGCCACTGATTGAACTCGTTTTTTCTGTGTGTGTGTGTGTGTGTTTGCTGTGTACTCTAGCTGTCTCCAGTTTTCTGCCCAGCTCAGCAAAGCTGGACGACCTGAGAAGTGTGTGGCTGTACTCCAGTTCAAACTCTCTTAGCAATCCAAGTCCAGGAATACTTAGTTAAGTTTTAAACATGGATAAATACTTACAAATAAACACACAGCCGAAAATGAAAACTTTTTGCCTACACGTGGGGAGAAAAAATCATTTGAAAGTCTATATGATAATGATAACGAGTCTTTATTGGTCACATGCACATTACAGCATGGTGAAATTATTTTTTGGCCATGATACAGCGCCCCCTAGAGCAGAGAGGGTTAAGGGCCTTGCTCAAGGGCCCAACAGTGGCAGCTTGGCAGTGCCGACCTTCCAGTCAGTAACACATAGCCTTAAGCGCTAAGTGGACTACTGATCAGAAGGTCATAAGTTCAAATCCCAGCACTACCAAGCTTCCACTGCTGGGCCCTTGAGCAAGGCCCTTAACCCTCAACTGCTCAAATGTATAAATGAGATAAATGCAAGTCGCTCTGGACAAGGGCATCTGCCAAATGCCATAAAATGTAAATGTGGAAAACATTACCCTGTCATACTCCACATTTCAATCTGCAGCACCTGAAATTGTTGCTCCCGCCCCCCAAACTAATGCCTAAACACCAACGTGCAGGGTTTATTGAAAGACGTGGCTCATTTTGAATTCAAATTGGAGCACAGCCAGGACAGTAAAGTAGAGCAGTGTGAAATCGAGTCGGCTTCAGCTCCAGGCGTTTGTTACATGCAAAATCAGAAGTTGGCTTGGCGTGAGGGATTTGCTGAAGGGCATCATTTTCTTTCTGGGATTAGACTGTAGCCTGGAAGTCATGTCAGGTATGAATCGTACCTTTTGACCTCCCTGTTTTCAGCAGTCACTTTGGGCAGAAGAAATTTCTGAACGCCAGTAGATCCGAAACTAGCGCACACGATGCCCTCGAGACAGGGTTTGGAGCATAGCCAAAGTAAGGTAGCAAAGCAGGGCATTGAAAAGCAAGTCATGTAGTACTGTACATTTTCATCTGCAGCTCTTTAATTAGTCGTTTGATTGCGTGTGAGATGACGTGCTGAAGGGAGTAGGTGTCTTCGTCTGTGATTGGAGCGCAGCATGAGAGTCAAGTCAAGTCAAGTCAGGTCCAATTGAATGTCATGATACATTACAGAAAATGCATTTCCATGAACCATCACACACGCAAGATTTAAGACAAGATTACACACGTGCAACATAAAATAAGTATCGTTGTTGCGTGATACCGGCTTGCACAGGACCCCGCCATTACACATACATTCAGACACAAGATTCAACAAGCAGCAACATTACCTACATAATAAAAATGCAAACCAGTACACATAGTGAACAAGGAATGTCACTGTGACCATCTGATGAACGGGGGTCAACATATAGGAACATATAGAATCTGCTAGAGCCATATCTCCCTGCAGTTCTCGCTTGGTTATTAATTGAAGCTAAGCAGGGGTGAGCCTGGCCACTGCATGGATTGGAGACCTCCTGGGGGGGAAACTAAGATTGCTGCTGGAAGTGGTATTAGGGAGAACTGCTGGGGTGTGGGAGACACTATACTGCAAAAACAGCAATGTCTTTTCGATGAGACGTTAAACCGAGGTCCTGACTCGCTGTGGTCATTAAAAATCGTAAAGAGTAGGGCTATAACCCCGGTGTCCTGACGAAATTCCCCCATTGGTCCTTCTCTATCATGGACGCTTAATTGTCTATATCACTCTCTCCTCTCCACTAATAGCTGGTGTGTGGTGGGCGTTCTGGCGCACTATGACTGCCGTCACATCATCCATGTGGATGCTACACACAAGTCGTGGCTGAGGAGACCCCCCCCCACTCCCCTCCATACTATGAATAGCGCTTTGAGTGTCTAGAAAAGCGTACATATAAATTTAACTGTAACGAATCTGAGCTGCTTAGAGAATGAGACACAGCCAAGTACATCAGGGTCCATCTCTTTATGCTCTCCTAAGTTCCCTCAAACTTCACACTGTTGCTTTGCTCCTCTACTCTGCATTCCAACATCGTAAAGACACCCTTCCTCTTCTATGGGGCCGATCAGCTGAGTCTAGAGCCCATTTCAGTTGCTGCTGCAACAATGCAGCAAAGGAGTTTACCCTTTTCTTCCGCTGCTTGCTTCACTTCATGCCATAGTAGCACAACCTCTGAGGAAATTAATGCATAGTCACCAGTATTTCTAAATGTGCAAAGGGTTTTGATTTTAGCCTGAAAGCCCACAGTGTTTGTCCTCAGACCAACATACCAAGCAAACAGGAATAAGTGGTTTCTGGATTTGTCACATCTTCTCTCTTTATTTCTGTGCCATCTTTGGTGTTGGAACGGGACTGAAATTTTACAGAATTACTGAAGATGTGCCAGCTGTGCTTGCCTCTTACAGTGTGGTGCCAAAAATGCTTTCAAACCTGTATGCAGTATTTCTCAGGGTAACACAACTAAGTCTGAAGTCTGAAGCAAAAATATCATTTTTTGGATTTTTGGAGGGTGCACGGTGGCTTAGCACGTTCGCCTCACACCTCCAGGGTCCGGGATTCGATTCCCGCCAGGGCCATGTGTGTGCGGAGTTTGCATGTTCTCCCTGTGCTGCGGGGGTTTCCTCACCCAGTCCAAAGACATGCATGGTAGGTTGATTGTCCGTAGGCCTAAATTGTCCGTAGTGTGTGTGATTGTGCCCTGTGACAGACTGGCACCCTATCCAGGGTGTACCCTGCCTTGTGCCTGATGCCCCCTGGGATAGGTTCCAGGTTCCCCATGACCCTGAAGATGGAATAAGCGGTAGAAGATGGATGGATGGATTTTGGATTGGATCATTTTATTGTCATATTAATAACACCCTCCATTAATAAGGTGTTATTCCTAGTGGCCAAAGAATTATATGGGTTGCCCATAATGCATTGCAGCCTGTTTTGGAGGCAAATCGTGACTCGGTTTGTTAATGTAACATTCACATAAGTGTGCAATGAAATGACATTTTTTTCATGACATGTAGGTAGACATCAGACATTTATCATCCCTGTGCATTGAACTTAGGTCTAACTTTTTCCCAGTTGCTCGTCACGGTCACCTGAGAGATTATTTATTTACTACCCCTCATGTTTTAAAAAGAACTGTGGGTCATAGTATGCAGGGTCAGTGTGTGATCTAATCCTACATTACACAACGCCACTCCAAGCTGGTTTATCGACTTTTACCTGTAGTTCAAGATGCCAAGTTCCCATAAAGAGTTCCAGTTGTTTAACTTTCATTTTCGGGGAATTCACCATGCCTAAAAGCCCTAAACAAATTAGTATGAATATGTGGGTGTAATTCAGCCTTTGAATTTGTTCTCAAAAGGTTGGTTTTCCCCGGTGTGACTTCAGCAGATAATGCGACCATCTGGGGGAATATACATTAACCCTTCACTCTCTTCCTGTGGCTTTGTTATTTATACCCAATGTGACTTGGTACTGTTTCATGGCCCCATGTTTCCTCAATATGATACTTTCCCAAGGTCATGGCTAGATTTTAGGTGTTCACTTAATGCATCAGATTTAACTGGCTTACAACTTATTTACTAAATATAATTTGAGATGTTCATTTCTGGACATACACTCACCGTCCATTTTAATAGGAACACCTGTACTTTCCTTCAGCTGTCCAATCAGCTGATCTGTGGCAACAGTGCAATGCATAATATCATACAGATACAGTACAGGTCAAGGGCTTTAGTTAATGTTCCCATCAAACATCAGACTGGGGAACAAATACGATCTCTGTGACTTTAACCATGGCATGGTTGTTGTGCCAGATTCGGCTGGTTTGAGTATTTCAGAAACTGCTGATCTCCTGGGATTTTCACACAAAACCGACTCTAGAGTTTAGAAAGAACGGTGTGAAAAACAAAAGCATTATGTGAACATTAACTGAAGCACTCGACCTGTATCTGTGAGAGTTTGTGCAGTGTGCTGCTGACATATGATTGGCTGATTGGATAACTCCATAAATGAGCAGGTGTTCCTGTTAAAGTGGACAATACAAGAATATACTTGTAAGTTTAACAGATGGAGATGAACTATAAAGACCTGGGAATATAGGATCCTGAGAGCGTAGTGGTTCTGTGAACATACGGCCCTGGGAATATAAGACCCTATGAACTTTGGACCATAGGAACTTAGGCTCCTGGAAATATAGTATCCTGAGAACCTATAGCCCCATGAAATTGAGCTGTACTAATATAGAATGTTGGGAATATAGGACCCTGGATAGAACTTTGACAAGGGGTTTGAAAACAATAGGTATCTATGAGAATATTCAGCTTTAGGAACACAGTCTGGTTAGTAGGATGGCTACACAAAGGTATATTCAGGACTGTTCTGTGCGGTGCTTTTGCGAGACATGGCTCAGAAAGATGACCCCGATTGAGTCAATAGCACTGGCAGGCTACACGGTCTTTAGATCCTCGTCAAACATTCCTGGTGTACTGACAAAAAGAATTAAGATAACGAACAGCATCACATGATCAGTGGACATGAAAATACTTGTCCGGACGACGTATTCTTCTGAAAAACATTCAGAAGTTCTTTCACTGTCACTTTCCCCACCAGGGGTAACAACACTTTGGACCATTGCTACAGTAACTTTTTTTAAAAAACAATATATTGCCGCTCCTAAACTTCACTTTGATTCGTCTGACCACTTGGAAATTCTGTTACAGCCTTCTTACATCACAAGGATGAAAGCTAATCCAGACACAGTTAGAACTGTGAAGACCTGGACTGACAGTGCTCCCTGACGGACCTGCAGAGCTGCATTTAGGCTACAGATATGAACATTTTTAAGGAGGCTACAAACAATATTCATGATTACACAGAAACTGTTAGTAGTTACATTAACTGTTTATGGTGTTTTCCCCAACCAAAATCCTTGGTTCAACTCGGAAGTACGTATGAAGATCAGGAAACGGTCTTCAGGTTTCAAGTCAGGGGAATGTGGAGGATAATAAACGGACCTGATACGAGCTACAAAACTCCATCAAAGCTGCGAAAAAAAGGGCATACTTCTAAAAACTTGAGAGAAATGCTACCAGGACAACCGTACATGAAGAATGTGGCAGGGAATTCAATCTGTTACTAACTACACAAGTAAGATAAACACCAGAGACACCACACTACCAGACAATCTCAACAGTTTCTATGACCACCCCCCGCCGCCTCTGCTAGCATTGGTGTGTGTGTGTGTGTGTGTGTGTGTGTGTGTGTGAGTGAATTCCAATGCACCTGTACTGCTGTGTACCTGTAGAAATGGCAATAAATCTAAATCTAATCAAATCTAATCTAAATCTTATACATGTGCAGTGTTATTTTTGGCTGAGAGACCGTACAATTATTACTAACTTTATATCAGTATAAAGTTAGCTACATTATCTGTAATATCAGGTTATTAGTTGGTTAGTGGATCGGCAGCAATAGTGCAAAGAGTTCTCGATCCTAGTGGCTTGTTTTGCAGTTGTTCTGTCGGTTGTTTACTCATCTGAATGATTTTCCAAAAAGAAACTGAATGAAGGAGCCCGTTAGCACTCCTAAATTCCACGTCTGCAAGGGAATTTCCAGTGACCGTTCGTTCGTTTGGGAAAAAAACAAAACAAAAACTAGCTTTTCCTTTCCTTTAAGAGAAAGAGAAAGTCAGAGAGAGACTTCATATTGCCCTCAGAATTCAGGTCACAGAGTCACAAAGGCCGTGATCAGAACCAAACTAAATCTACTAAATTTTGCGAAATAAACGATTAGTACAGTAAAGCACAAGTTGCATTTACTGTTCAAAGTTTGCGTTGTTAAAATTACGTACTAGAGCTTTGACACTAACGTAGCTCGCAAGCTAGCAGTTCAGCACTCTGCAAAGCACATTCACATACACACCATTCGCGCATATAGACTTGAAATTTTACAGAGGACAGCGAGAAAGAGATCTGATACTGTCATCTACCAGCTGCTACAGTCCAGTACATACGCTTCGTAATTCATCCCGGCAGTTTGTATCGTGGCATCTAGGTGTTAGCATTCAGCTAGTTTGCGTCATGCTAGCTATCATTTAAGAAAGTAGGAATAAAGCTGTTGTTAGTTTGCCTTAGCTAATGATTCCCACGTTTCATTGGCGAAAGTGGCGTTAATTTACCATCAGTATCTAGAATCTGTGTACGAGACAGAATTTATTATTACTTTTTTAAATGTATGAATCTTTGTGTATTGTACGTTTACCTCAGGATTTATTTTACTTAAATAATTTTGATCTTATTTTTCGTAGCTTCAGAGCGAACACGTCTCAGGTGATCTATTAAATTTTGAGTTAAAGGGGGACACTGTGTACTTCTCTTCTTTTTTTTTTCTTTTCTGACTCAGCTGCCTGTTTAAAGCAAATGTATTTGGATTGTGAAGTAATGGGCTGAAATAAGCTCGGTGTGAGTTTTACAGTAAACAGAATCAGACGTCACGTGACAGTGATGCGTGCCAGTGCGTGTGCCTGTGTGTTTGCGTGTTACGCAACTTTACACACGCACACATACAAACACACGTTTTTAATCTCCCGAGTCTAACAGCACAGCGGAGCTTCCCTCTAGGTATAAACCTAAACGAACCACCTGCGCTAAACTCCGAGGAGTCGATTTGTACAGATTTAATCCGGCGGCTTTACACCTACACACACACGCAATCTGGAGTGAAAGGCCTAAAGCGACCTTTTCGAAAAGCGTGAAGTGCCATTCCGGAGAGGCATATTCTACTCTTAAAGGGCAGTAAATAGTGAAACGGCAGTGAGACATGCATGAACACGTCCGGAGAGTGAAAACATTTGACGTTTTTTCCCATGAAGTGTCAAACATTCGGTGAACCCAGAGTAATTGCTGACTAATTAGTATTAGAGTTCAGTTTGAGCAAACATAACATTAAGATATTACGGGTTTATTCATTTCCCATGAGCCTGCATGTGTTGAATGTGTTAATGAGCTTATATGAGTACAACAGGTGGAATATGTGCATGTACTGTAAATATTAAGTGTTTACGACGTGCTAATATCTGTAATATGTGTATATATTATATAGTATAATTTATCAGCTAGGTCTGATGAGTTTATATTAATAGTGGATTCATGTTTATGATTATTGAGTTGATATTATAGATCACATGACTATTTATTGAGCTTATAAAATATTAAGGATATTAAGGGTGCAGGACTTTTATATAATATATATATATATATATATATATATATATATATATATATATATATATATATTGTATATAAAAGTTAGAAACACAACTGACGGGACATGCTGTTATAGGAAAACAATTGACGAAAGCGGCATGAAATTATGGGATGAATTATGAATTTGTAGGTTTATCCTTTGCTTATAATCTGGATATTACAGGTTAATAAATTTATATAGAATTTCTATCAATTATATTATGTTTATTGTGATGATGATGATGATTATTACTACAATTATTATTAGACTATCATGAGTATTTGTTTGTTTATTATAAAAGTACTGTATATTGAATTTTGTGTGTGTGAAGTTCATTAGGAGTCTTTATGCTGCATACAGTAATTATTATTGTGTATAAGTTTATATATGAACTAGTATATAGTATTGACTGTATTTCAGTTTAGGATTTTTGGGGGGGCGGGGTTTTAATAGTTTATATGGTACTGTAATTAATGTGTGTCAAGGCTCAGAATGGCCATGACGTATATTATAAACTTCTATCATGTGTTCATTACAGAAAGGGTTTAATTGGCCAGGGAAGATTCGTTAAGATGGAGATCGATTTGCGCACATTGACGGACACTGTAATTTAGATAGATAGATAGATAGATAGATAGATAGATAGATAGACAGACAGACAGACAGACAGACAGACAGACAGACAGACAGACAGACAGACAGACAGACAGACAGACAGATAGATAGATAGATAGATAGATAGATAGATAGATAGATAGATAGATAGATAGATAGATAGATAGATAGATAGGGTTTGTATTAAAGATTGGGAAATCATTTTGTGACACTGAATTTTAAATGTAGTACCGAGCACCCATGCTGGTAACGATATATTATAGAACATGTTTACGCAGAATGTGGGGTTTGAGTGTCCTTTTTGTGTCCGTGTTCAGGACTGGAACGTGACGTGGTACACATTGAACCCGGACCTGACGCGGTGCTTTCAGCACACGGTTCTCGTCTGGTTCCCCTGTTTCTATCTGTGGGTTTGCAGTCCATTTTACCTCCTCTACCTCACATGCTTCCACCATGGCCGCATCTCATTCTCCAGACTCTGCTGCGCCAAGACAGTGAGCAGAAAACCTCAGAAAGTGTGATCTTTAACACCATTGTAGTAGAGTCTTGTTGCGTATCAGTCTGATCACATACAGTGTGTGCGTGTGTGTGTGTGTGTGTGTGTGTGTGTGTGTGTTTAGGTTCTGGGTGTGTGCTTGGTGTTATTCAATATTTTGGAGCTGCTCTATCTGCTGTTTGAGAGGAGAACAGAGATCAAGCACCACATGGTTTTCCTCCTGAGCCCCATCATTCGCAGCCTTACCATGGTAAAAAATCTCTTTCTCTTTTCCTTTCCTTATCTCTCATATTTATATCTAACCCAGTCAAATTTCACTACAAACTACTTTGACTCAGATAGCATGGTGTACTGTAGTTGATTACTGCACCTACGCGTATACATTTTCCCCGACATTTTAAAAGAAAATGGTGGCATTTACTGCAATAACGTTCAATTTCCCCCAGACACATTTTATTTATTTTTTTATAACTGGATAAGCTCACATGGACACTAAATGTGTACCCTAGAACTGCTCAAGTAATCATAAAGGCTGTCTTGAGCTCATCCCAGGACTCGTATGACATGTTGCCGACTAAAAATCGAATGAAATCCATAATTTCTCTTCGGCTCCGAGATTCGTCTCCTAGCGTACACTTAAATGAGCCAAAGGTTTGCCTCGGAGATACAAATCATCTCAAAGGTTAGAAGAATCCGATTCAAAGAGTCGATTCTAATCCCGACACGTCAGGCTTTTTATCTGGTCAAAAACTCCTCAAAGTGTCTCACCACAACAAATTCACCTTTCACATTCATCTTTATCATGTTCGTGAGCCGTTTCCTACGACGCCGTTCGACGACCTGCTGATAGGTGTGGTGGGATTTAGTCTTCACTTCATCTCGTCGTAAAGAGAGTGACGCTTTAATGACGAACAAAGCTTCGACTCTCACGCCGATACCGCCGTCAGTGCCATCTCTGCGATGGAATGGCGAGCGCTAACGTCCCTGAGAAACGCGAGTGGGAAAAGAAGCTCGTTCGTGTTTAGGAGCTAGCATCGAAACCTGACTCTTATCCACCATGTTTGACATTGTTGAACTATTTTCGTTTATTACGTGTCATTGTAGCTATGCTAGCGATAACATTGTCACCCAGTGACATCAGAATAGCACACAACCGCTACGTTCTCATGGGAATAATGAAACTACAGACGAAATAGTATCGGAATCTCTGAACACATCACAAATATTTCACAAACAATAGTTCACAAATTTCTGTTGTGTGTGTGTGTGTGTGTGTGTGTGTGTGTGTCCAGGCCTTGGCGGTGTGTATTATCCACCTGGAGAGAACAAAGGGCTGCCGCTCCTCGCTTTTTCTTTTTCTCTACTGGACACTGACGGTGATCTGTTCAGTCGTTCCTCTCAGAGCAAACATCCAGACAACCATGGGGGAGGTAGAACTGTCTGTCTATCTGTCTGTCTGTCTGTCTGTCTGTGAAAGGACAATAAATATGAAATCCTTCCACACTGAGCACATTTTTAATGAGGGTTTATAAATGTGTATTCGTTACCCAGCTTAGACTCGTTTATAATCCGCTGATCAGGATCTGTTTGTACACAACTCAGACAGAGTTAAATACATCCATGCGCACTATCCAATTCTGCTGTTTGATCTTTACTAAAACACTAATACATACGCTTAAATAGTACTGAGTAATTCATTATTTTAAACTAATACAGGTCCAGTGTTTGTCCTATAAACCCAAACTCTTTATAAATCAATACATACGTTGTTGTCTTTTTGTCCTTCTGATTTCAGCTAATAAAAACGATGAATCCTGTTTGAGAAATATTTGACTGTATTAGTGTCAGAAGTTTTAGATGGAATACAATCGGTTCTCGGTTCTGCATTCAGACGTGTAGACGTTATTATATGTATGTGTACAGATAATGTACTGTATGTAGGTTTCATTTGGAGTATATGATACATCTACAGCAATAAGTAAGTTAAGCACAGAAGCCACACCTCCTTCAGACTGACAGGAATAGAGAAAGAAGCCACACCTCCTTTACAGTGACTGACAGGAATAGAGACAAAGGCAATGCCTCCTTCACAGTGACTGACAGGAATAGAGACAGAAGCCACACCTCCTTTACAGTGACTGACAGGAATAGAGACAGAGGTCACACCTCCCACAGTGACTGACAATAATAGAGACAGAAGCCACACCTCCTTTACAGTGACTGACAGGAATAGAGACAGAGGCCACACCTCCCACAGTGACTGACAATAATAGAGACAGAAGACACACCTTCTTCACAGTGACTGACAGGAATAGAGACAAAGGCAATGCCTCCTTCACAGTGACTGACAGGAATAGAGACAGAAGCCACACCTCCTTTACAGTGACTGACAGGAATAGAGACAGAGGTCACACCTCCCACAGTGACTGACAATAATAGAGACAGAAGCCACACCTCCTTTACAGTGACTGACAGGAATAGAGACAGAGGCCACACCTCCCACAGTGACTGACAATAATAGAGACAGAAGACACACCTCCTTCACAGTGACTGACAGGAATAGAGACAGAGGCAATGCCTCCTTCACAGTGACTGACTGGAATAGAGAAAGAAGCCACACCTCCTTCACAGTGACTGACAGGAATAGAGACAGAGGCCACACCTCCTTTACAGTGACTGACAGGAATAGAGACGGAAACCACACCTCCTTTACAGTGACTGGCAGGAATAGAGACAGAGGCCACACCTCCTTTACAGTGACTGGCAGGAATACAGACAGAGGCCACACCTCCTTCACAGTAACTGATAAGAATGGAGATAGAGGCCACGCCTCCTTCACTAGAACTGAAAAGTGGAATGTGAAAGTAGCGTGTTAGCACAGGACAATTTTTTCCGGCAATTCAACTTAATTGTTACTTTTGATGTTCAAGAATTTACTGCCTTGATTTTTTTTTTTTTTTTTTTTCCAAACAGATGTCGGGCCTGAAGCCTCTCATTATTACTGTGTCACTCAGGGAACATTTAAGTGTACATAAACGTGCTCCCACACGCACGCACACACACCATGGATGTGCATGATTCAGGATCGTTCTCTAGTACCGAGATCACTGAGACACCTGGCCAATGCGAGCCATTCTGTCCATAAATCCTAATCTACAGTTTTCCCCAGGAGAATTCCTCCTCAAATGGGAATATGTTTCCTTTCACCTCCAGCTCTTTTTGAGCATGTTATAAACTGATGAAATAAAGACAAGCCTTTCTAAAACAGGACGGAATGTTCCTGAACAGAGAGAGTGTGTGTCTCCTCAGGATTTCTCACAAGCTGAGATGCGATCGCTGGTGTTTTTCTTCTGCTTTACTCTTGACCTCGCTCAGCTCATCCTCAGCTGTTTCGCCGATCAGCGACCGCACACTCTCATACCGGGCCGTTTGACGGTACTGCACAACTCACAAACGCTTACAGTCCTCATTTCTCTTCATTTCTCTCAGTAAATACCGTGGCAAGAAAAAGTATGTGAACCCTTTTGGAATTTCATGGTTTTGTGCATAGGTTTGTCATAAAATGTGATCTGATCTTCATCTAAGTCAGGGGTATTGACAAATAATAACACAAAATAAATTCTGATCTTTCATGTCTTTATTGAACACACTTATTCAACATTCAAAATGGCAGTGGAAAAAGTAAGTGAACCCTTAGAATTAATAACTGGTTGACCCCTCCCCCCTTGGCAACCAGGCGCTTCCTGTAGGTGTGGATCAGACCTGCACATCGTTCAGGAGGAATTTTAGCCCATTCTTCCTGTCAGAACTGCTTTAGCTCGGTCATATTCTTTGGACGTCTCATGTGTATGTCTTTCTTCAAGTCATTCCATAGCATCTCTATTGGGTTGAGGTCTGGGCTCTGACTCCACTCCAAAAGGCGGATTTTTTTTTTCTGAAGCCATTCTGCTGTGGACTTGCTCCGGTGTTTTGGGTCGTTGTCCTGTTGCATCACCCAACTTCTATACAGTTTCAGCAGACGTACAGACATTCTCACATTATCCTGAAGAATTGTCTGATATACTTGGGAATTCATTTTCCCCTCAGTGCTGGCCCGGCCCTGATGCAGCAAAGCAGGCCCAAATCATGACGTTTCCTCCACCATACTTTACAGTTGGGATGATGTTTTCATGATTTATATGCCGTGACCTTTCTATACCAGATGTAGTGCTGTGTGGTTTTTCCAAATAGTTCAATCTTAATTTCATCAGACCACAAAACATTTTGCCCGTACCGCTGTGGAGTGTCAGTGTGCTCTTTTACAAACTTCAGGCGTGCAGCAATGTTCTTTTTAGTACGCAGTGGCTTCCTCCGTGGTGTCCTGCCATAGATACCCTGCTTGTTCAATGTTTTGCATATCCAAAAGGGTTCACATACTTTTTCTTGCCACTGTATAATGCGTAGTGTCTTCAGACGCTTTTACAATTTCTTTCTCCACTGACGCATTTGTCATCCAGTTGAAGCTACTAACCCATTCCTAACCGTTTCTCCGGCAGAACCCTTGTCCAGTCGAAGACGCTTCGTTCCTCTCTAAAGCGGTGTTCTGGTGGTTCAGCGGGTGAGTCTTATATCGTTTTACAAACGTTTGTAATATGTTTGACACGCATCAGAAGATAAGAACGCCATCAGCACTATCTGTAATTATTAGAAATTATTAGCTTGGGCGCAAGGTGGCTTAGTGGTTAGCACGTTCGCCTCACACCTCCAGGGTCAGGGAGAGAGAGAGAGAGAGAGATGGGGATGAGACAGAGAGAGACAGAAATGAGAGAGGTGGCCCTGTGTGGGCGGAGTTTGCGTGTTCTCCCCGTGCTGCGGGGGTTTCTTCCGGGTACTCCGGTTTCCTCCCCCAGTCCAAAGACATGCATGGTAGGCTGATGGGCGTGTCTAAAGTGTCTGTAGTGTATGAATGGGTGTGTGAGTGTGTGTGTGAGTGTGTCCTGTGATGGACTGGCATCCTGTCCAGGGTGTACCCCGCCTCGTGCCCGATGCTCCCTGGGATAGACTCCAGGTTCCCCCGTGACCCTGAAAAGGAGTAAGCGGTATAGAAGATGGATGGATGGATGGATGGCACTTAGCTTGTTGAATTCTTCCTGTACAACGATAGATGTGAATGCTAAATCAGTGTAATGTGCGTGAATGCTTTTTCAGGCTGGTTGTGAGAGGCTATCGCTCACCTTTAACCACCGAAGACCTCTGGTCACTACGAGAAGAGGACACGTCCGAAAAAATCATCAGCGATCTGGAGAAAGAGTGGAGCACAAAGTGTGCTGAATTACAGTAAGACCTCGCGCAATCTACAGGAAACGAATCAACTTCAGGGTGGTGTGACGAAGCTGAGTCACTCTTACCAACCTGCAGTTTATTGTGTTCCTGTAACACCGTGTTTCGTTCCTCTTATTGCAAAACGCTTGACCGAACTCGAACAGAATGTCTATTTACCAAAGAACATGCCATATTGTTCTAGCACATTTAACGTTGTGGAATATTATACGGAAGAAAGCGATTAGTTCGTGTTATCGCTTACGTTATAGCAGCTACGAACAGTTGTCCCAGCATGGCTCGCTTTAATTTAATCAGGCAAAAAACAACAACAACAACAACACCGCGTAAAGCTTGTCGTGTTACAGAGAAACCACAAACTCCTCTGTCCTAAAACTGGGGTCAAAGTTACAGCTTTACCCCTGACCGTTACAAAGCGCTGACACTGGAGACTCCTTCCATACATGTTACATCGATGCCTCGTTTACACAATTACACACTTACCCATAGCTTTCGTTATTTTAAGCCAAAATGATATTTTAAGTCAAATTAAAGTTATATTCCTGAAATGTATCGCTGGCGTGTGGGCACAGTAGTAACGGTTTTGAAACAGGAAGTGGAATTTTACATGGAGCGATATACACAGTGAAACATCCCAGTGGGGTTATACTAAATGCCGCTCGACCAATCAGCTTCGTGGAGCAGAACTATATATATACGATAAAAAAAAGATACCAGATTTGGTTAGAGTAATAAAAATATAAACATAATGTAACCCGTGGCCTTTTCTCCTCCACGCTCAGGCAGGAGCGGAGCGTCAGTGCATCTCGAACCCTGAGCTGCAGGATCACGGAGCAGACGCAGCTCCTGCAGAAACTGCGTCAGGAGCAGAGCGCCGGGTTCCTCCTGCTGCGTACGCTGGCCAAAACGTTCGGGCGGAACTTCCTGTCGGGAACGCTCTGCCTCCTCGTCCACGACGCCTTCATGTTCTCCATCCCTCAGCTGCTCAGGTCAGAGAGAGCGACGGAATTTCCATACTTCATACACTGTGATTGTGTTGTATCCAATCGAAACACCAATCTCGAGACAGACTAAAAGGAAAACAGTCAAATGAATAAAACTTCATGAGATAAAAGGAAGGAAGGAAATGAACTACAATCATAAATACAATCATTCAAATGTGCATGTATATATTACAAAAAAAAATTTAAATACACAAAAATACTCTGCTCTCATGGATCTCAAACGATTTCAAACACAACACAGCTTTATCCAAAAATAACAATAGCGTTGATAAATATAGGTGTACAACAATTATTGGCACCCCTATGAATTCATAAGAAAAAAATATATTTTAAGTAGATTCCCATTGATATTTTACTTTCTTTCTTTTAGTACACCTGGGTGACTAGGAACAGGAAATTGTTCAACCATGACTTCCTGTTTCACAGGGGTATAAATATGAGGTAACACACAGGACAAATTCCTTTAGTTATTTGTAACAATGGGTAAGACTAAGTAATATAGCTGTGATGTGCGGCAAAAGGTTGTTGAGCTTCACAAAACAGGAAGTGTCTATATGAAAATAGCACAAGCATTGAAAATGTCCGTTTCCACCATCAGGGCAAAAATTAAGAAGTTCCAGTCAACTGGACATGTTATGAATCGATCTGGAATTGGACGTGTGTCTGTATCGTCTCAACGCACTGTGAAGAGGACGGTCCGAGTGGACAAAAAATCTCCAAGGATCACAGCTGGAGAACTGCAGAAGTTAGTTGTGTCTTGGGGTCAGAAAGTCTCCAAAACTACAATCTGAAGTCTCCTCCATCACCACAAGTTGTTTGGAAGGGTTTCAAGATAAAAGTCTCTACTCTCATCCAAAAACAAACTCGAGCGTCTTCAGTGTGCCAGACTCTACTGGAACTTCAAATGGGATCGGGTTCTATGGTCAGATGAAACAATAGAGCTTTTTGGGAATAAACACCAGAGGTGGTTTTGGAGCACACAGAGAGGTAGTCATATGGAAAAGTACCTCATGACCACGGTTAAATATGGAGGAGGATCTTTAATGTCTTGGGGCTGTTTTTCTGATACAAAACATACATCAAAATCAACAGAAAAATGGTTTACTAACCACAAAATCGAGCTTCTGCCATGACCATCCCAGTCCCCTGCCTGAACTCCATAGAATGCCTCTGGGATGAACTGAAGAGGAGAGTCCACCAGCGTGGACCTTGAAATGTGAAGGATCTGGTGAGATTCTGTATGGAGGATCTCTCACCATGTATTCTCCAACCTCATCAGGCGTTATAGGAGACTCAGAGCTGTTATCTTGGTAAAGCGAGGTAGCACAAAGTATTATTAAAAGGGTACCAATAATTGCACACCTATATTTTTCAAAGATTTTATTTTTTGTTGATAAACCTGTTTTGTGTTTGCAATTGTTTGATATCCATTAGAGTATTTTTGTAAATGTTTTAAACAAAAGATCAAAAGGTGAAACAATAGAGCCACAGCCTTATTTGCTCATATTACCCAAGGGTGCCAATATTATCTATCGTAATATATAGGCAGTGTATACCTTTTACAGTATGATTGTATATTATTTTCCTCCCTCAGTCTGCTGCTGGATGTTGTGAGAGACAAGGACGCCCCCTTGTGGAAGGGTTATTTATTCGCCTTCTCCATATTCCTGTTCTCGTGCCTGCAGTCGCTCTGTAATCATCAGTACATGTACAGCTGCTTCACGGTGGGCATGAGGGTCAAAACCGCCATCATGGGTCTCGTCTACAGGAAGGTAGCGTCTCTAACTCATCATCGTTAACATGCTGAAGTCTGACATTACACACTCACTCAGCCTTGTTTATAATATAAATATTCAATATTCAATATGAACCCAGTGATGTGGAACACGAACATCAACAAATCATTCGTCTCTCTTTCTCTCTCTGCTGGTCTTTCTGTCTCCTTTTCTCTTTCTCTCTCTCTCTCTATTCCCCATCTGCTTCCTTCTCTCTCATTTGTACTGTCTGTCTCTGTCTGTTCTCCTGTCTCCCCTTCCTCTCTCTCTCTCTCTCTCTTTCTCTTTCTGAACCATCTGTCTCTCTGTCCCTTTCTCTCTCTCTCTCTCTCTCTCTCTCTCTTTCTGAACCATCTGTCTCTCTGTCCCTTTCTCTCTCTCTCTCTCTCTCTCTCTTTCTGAACCATCTGTCTCTCTGTCCCTTTCTCTCTCTCTCTCTCTCTCTCTCTCTCTCTCTCTATTTCTCTCTCTTGAAACCTTCTGTATCTCTGTCCTTTTCTGTCTCTATGTCCTATCTATCTATCTATCTATCTATCTATCTATCTATCTATCTATCTATCTATCTATCTATCTATCTATCTATCTATCTATCTATCTATCTATCTATCTATCTATCTATCTATCTATCTATCTATCTATCTATCTATCAATCTGTCTCTCTCTCTCTCTTTCTCTCCCCCCCTTGGAACCTTCTGTATGTCTGTCTCTTTCTGTCTCTATGTCTCTTATCCCTATCTCTCTCTCTCTCTCTCTCTCTCTCTCTCTCTCTCTCGGAACCATCTGTCTCTCTGTTCCTCTCTCTCTCTGTTTTTCTATCCCTTTCTGTTCTCCTCTCTCTCTCTCTCTCTCTCTCTCTCAGTCTCTGGTGATCAGCAGTGCTACGAGCAGGACGTGTACAGTGGGAGAGATAGTGAACCTGGTATCTACTGACACGCAGAAACTCATGGATTTTGTAGTGTACGTCAACGCCGTCTGGTTGGCGCCCGTTGAAATCGGCCTGTGTCTGTTCTTCCTTTGGCAGGTAACAGAACAAACACTCCTTTTATTTCATCATTTAACAAGAAACAAATTCAGGTTCCAGACTTAATCCGATTATTACGAGAGAAGTCATGAAACGAAACTGAAATCCGAGTCGTTCACTGTGTCCGTCACTGATGTAATAAAAACACACTTGGAAGTGAACTCGGACATTTACACTTAAGTTTGTGGTTTTCACTCGGTAGCGTTTGGGCCCTTCAGCTTTCGCTGGTATCACCATCGTGATCTTTCTCTTCCCTCTGAACGGCCTCATCGCCAAAATGCGCAGCAAACTGCAGGTAAGAGGTTTGTTTTCATTTATATAATCATAGAACATCGAAGGAGAAAACAGTGCTGACTGAAACACCTGGAGGAACATTCTGCAACTAATTAGGTTAATTGGCAACAGATCAGTAACATTATATGTATATATATTTATAGATGTATGTATATATCGTAAATTAGTTTTCAAAAGTCAACTCTAGGCTCATATCCACACGATGTTCTGTGTGTGTATCTGCACTCAGGAGGTCCAGATGAAGCACATGGATGGACGTATAAAGCTGATGAACGAGATTCTGAGTGGAATAAAGATCCTGAAGTTTTACGCCTGGGAGAAAGCATTCGAGGAGCGAGTGCTGAGTTTCCGGGAAAAGGAGCTGAAGGCAATGAAGAAATCGCAGATACTTTATTCCATCTCCATCGCCTCCTTCAACTCCTCCACTTTCCTGGTACGTCACAGAAAATGTTATTCCTGTGCTCTAATAAGGTTAAGCAATTTTCTGTCCTCTTACTGTCCTTCACTGGGACTGAAAGACCACGCCTCTTTAAATAGGAACGATGGGTATACAGGCTACGCCTCCTTCACTGGGACTGAAAGATAAAAGGGCCACACCTCTTTAAATAGGAATGACGGGTACAGAGGCCACACCTCTTTAAATAGGAATAAACGCTATAGAGGCCACACCTCCTTCACTGGGACAAAAAAATACAGAGGCCACACCTCTTTAAATAGGAATGACCACACCTCTTTAAATAGGAATGACGGTACAGAGGCCACACCTCCTTCACTGGGACTGAAAGATACAAAGGCCACACCTCTTTTAAAAGGAATGACCGCTATAGAGGCCACATCTCCTTCACTGGGACTGAAAAATACAGAGGCCACGCCCCTTTTAACAGGAATGGCAATTACAAGCACAAAGGCCACACCTCTTCCACTGAGACTGAAACCAAGCCTACTAAAAATCCCTTCCCTGAGACTGCTGAGACAGAGGCCACACCTCTTTAAATAGGAATGACAGCTATAGAGGCCACTCCTCCTTCATTGAGACTGAATGATACAGAGGCCACACCTCTTTAAATAGGAATAAACGCTATAGAGGCCACACCTCCTTCACTGGGTCTAAAATATACAGAGGCCACACCTCTTTAAATAGGAATGACGGGTACAGAGGCCACACCTCCTTCCCTGAGACTAACGAGTCAGAGGCCACACCTCTTTAAATAGGAATGACGTGCACCAAGACCACGCCTTCTTTCATAGGATTGATATACTCAGAGGCCACACCTCTATCCTTAGGACTGACATGCACAGAGCCCACATGTTCTACATTAGTACTCACCTCTGGTATTGCTCCAGTGTTATTAAAAGCTGATTGGATTCTTGTGTGTGTTCAGATCGCGTTCTCCATGTTTGGACTGTACGTGCTGATCGATGAGAAAAACGTTCTGGATGCTCAGAAGGTCTTTGTCTCTCTGGCGCTCATCAACATCCTAAAGACGCCGCTGAGTCAACTTCCCTTCGCCATGAGCACCACCATGCAGGTGATCAGTTATCGAAAACATGCGAGGTTCTTCACTTATATAAGTCTAACACATCGTGTTCTTATTGACAGTAGAGCTCAGCCTCAGTTTGAAATAATGGGTAATAATTTATATATAAACATATGTATGAAGGAGAATAATTATTGGTTTCAGGCCATTGTCTCTCTCAAACGCCTCGCGAAGTTTCTGAGTCAGGACGAGCTGAAAGCCGACGCGGTGTTCAGAGCTCCATACACACCGGGTGAGTGTGGAGTCAACATCCGACTACCATATTTGTTCTCAGCATAAATGTTAGCACGTTCACCTCACACCTCCAGGGTCGGGGGGTTCGAGTCCCGCCGCCGTCCTGTGTGGGCGGAGTTTGCATGTTCTCTCCGTGCTGTGGGCGTTTCCTCCGGGTACTCCGGTTTCCTCCCCCAGTCCAAACACATGCATGGTAGACTGATTGGCGTGTCTAAAGTGTCCGTAGTGTATGAATGGGTGTGTGAGTGTGTGTGTGATTGTGTCCTGCGATGGACTGGCACCCTGTCCAGGGTGTACCCCGACTTGTACCCCGTGCTCCTTGGGATAGACTCCAGGTTCCCCGCGACACTGAAGAAGGAGTAAGCGGTAGAAGATGGATGGATGTGTGTATATATATATGCCAAGCTGCTTTGTCGTGTAATATCTACTGCTACATGCCAGGGTTCATGATTCCGTTTTCTCTTCCCCAGAAGGCGATAGCATCGTGGTAGAGGACGGCTGTTTCAGCTGGAGCAGAGACGGAGCACTGTGTTTAAAGAGGTGAGCAGCTCAGGCTCAACAGTACCGCATAATAATTCTAATAATAAGTAAAGAATAAAACATGTGCGCTTGAGGTTATAGATAAATAATCAGTGGCGCGGTGGTGTGGTGATGAATTACTGTTACCGTCTCCCAAAAGTGTTTTATTCCCCTAAAACCACAGCGAAGTTCTGAACACGTTTAGTTCATCTAAAATGCACCTCAACGGTCTGTTCAAAATAAACCACGATGAGAAAGGAATGATTGATTGATTGATTTATTTTAAAATGTGCTCAGCTTCAAGTAGTTAATGAAAACAAGAGCTCGTTTATTTAAGGAAATCATTTACATAGCATTTACACAGTATATACTGCACGTGCTAGAGTAAATGAAAAGGTATTTATTATTATTATTATTATTATTAGATGATCACAGAGATGATATTTATTATATTTTATGATAGAGTGAGTGTGAAAGTGCCGCAGGGATCGTTGGTGGCAGTGGTGGGTCACGTCGGCTGTGGAAAATCCTCCCTTCTTTCTGCCATACTGGGAGAGATGGAGAAAAAGAGCGGAAAAGTCACAGTGAAGGTACACACACACACACACACACACACGATGTGGTTGAAAGTGTGCATATCTTTCAACCATATTCTGATATTCTCAGGATATACTCATATATGGTTTCCATGTGTTGGTCAGGGTTCGGTGGCGTACGTGCCCCAGCAGGCGTGGATCCAGAACGCCACACTGAAGGAGAACATCGTGTTCGGGCAGCAGACGAAGGAGAGCTGCTATCGGAGAGTGCTGGAGGCCTGCGCTCTCCTCCCAGACCTGGAGATCCTACCTGGAGGAGACGACACCGAGATCGGAGAGAAGGTACGCTCAGAGATGAGCTGTCCGAGACGCGTGATAAGATGTCCTGTTCGATATGACGATATAACATCGATATCGTCAGGCCTGGGACTCGGGTTCAAAATATCTCCTCAGAGGAATTGTTCTACACATATGATCGCTCAAGAGAAAATGGCAGAAAGTTTCACTATTACCACGGGGGTGGGGGGCGGGGGGGGTTGCTGGGACCCCAGAAACAGTTTACATGAGACTGGCCTAGCAGTACTACACACCAAGGGAGGAAACAAAGGAACAGGGCATGAGACACAGGGGACACAGGTGACAGTGATGATACTAACTACAGACAGCAGCGAAAACAACACAGGGGAACAATAGCGACCTCTGGTGGACAAACCCACAGCATAGCAAGTCCTGACATACTGTGATAAAAGCATTGCTAAACATATGTACAGTACGGTGATGCATAAGATGGGTCATAGAAATACCTTCAAATATTGTGATACGATATTAGTGTGATATCGCCAAGCCCTAGTCATGCAAGTGTTCTGGACACTTATGAGGATGATATCACGGATGGCGTGATATCTGCGAGCCCGTTTTTAACACGGACATATTTGGTGCTCAGGGTCTGAATCTCTCCGGTGGGCAGAGACAGAGAGTGAGTTTAGCGCGAGCAGTGTACAGAAACGCTGACGTTTACCTGCTGGACGACCCGCTGTCCGCCGTCGACACGCACGTGGGCCAGCACATCTTCGACAAAGTCATCGGGCCTACGGGGATACTCAAAAATAAGGTCGGTTCATACGCCGTGTGTGCCGCGTTCTCTGGGGTGGGCTCGTCTGTTTCTGGTCTGTTGGTGATTCGTCGGGTCTGTGTGTGTTTTGTGGTTCCTCTCAGACGCGCGTTCTGGTGACCCACGGGCTGAGTTTCCTGCCTCAGGCGGACCTCATCCTGGTGATGGAGGACGGACAGATCGTCGAGGCAGGCTCGTACACGGAGCTGCTCGAGAGAAGGAACTCGTTCGCGGACTTCCTTAAACTCTTCTCCAATACCGAACACAGAGAAAATTCCAGCAACAAGGGTGAGAATTGAATTGAAGTTTTTATATATATATATATATATATATATATATATATATATATATATATATATACACACATACACACACACACACACGGAAGCAATGAACAGAATCAAAAGGATCATCAGTGGATGTTCTAGGAAAATCAATCAACCAATCAGAATCGAGAATTTACCAGTGGGTCACCTGTGTGTCACGTCACGTCTTGTTAGATAGATAGAAAGACTAGGCAACAGACGGATACGTTTTAAAACCCGGACGCTTCTTGTTCTCCTTCAGGTCCGAGGAAATCGGTGTCGCGCCTGAGCATGACGGATTTCCCGATAGACCTCTCACAGGAGCAGCTCATCAGGTTGGGAAAAAAAAAAAACCCCACACAGCGTGCTCGTCGTTCAGCTCCGTGTTCCTCATTGATCAGTTATGTGACACGCTCCGTCCTGTAAACGATTCGGTAGCTGCAGTGGAACTCGTACGGAAGGCGATCTTCATGAAGAGACGAGCCCGAGAACGCAGCGTGATCCATCAGTATAACTAGTTATCAGGGTTAATTAGTAAGTAGGGTTTGTTTTGGGTTTTTTTTTTTTTTCATTACGATGAATGATTTGGAGATTTTTCTGTGTTCGGTGTTCCTGTAGTGGCGATATGAGCGGCGTCGGTGTTCAGACCGTGGAGGCGTTATCAGACCTGGAACAGGAGCAGGATACAGAGGAACTGGGAAAATTAACAGAGGCTGATGAAGCCCATACTGGAAGGGTGAGAAATTCGTCAGTCTTAAGAATTAAGAAAGAAAAAAAATAATAAAATCGCCGAGCTGATCGACACCAGTGTGTTCTTCTACCCGAGTGTGAACTATATCCCATATTCGCTTACCTTCCAGGTGCAGCTAGAGATGTACATGGTGTATTTCAGGACCATCGGCCTGGCCTTCATCATCCCCGTCATCTTCCTCTACGCCTTTCAGCAGGCCGCGTCACTCGGGTATAACTACTGGCTGCAGGTTTGGGCCGACGACCCGGTGATTAACGGCTCTCAGAGCAAAGCGGACGTGAAGCTGGCCGTGTTCGGGGCTCTCGGATTCGCTCAGGGTGTGTGACGCTGAATATTTCAGAAACATATCAATAAGAGGCGACAGGTGCTGGATTATTACAGGTTCCGCTTCTACTGCGTTACACGTAGAGACAGTACACGGACTACTGAGATGATCATTTGATATATATTTATATATTTTTTTCAAATACTGCACCGAAATGAAGCGTACCTCTGCGTCCGTTTCAGGGACCGCCGTCTTCGCCACCACCATAGCCATCTCGTTAGGAGGCATCATCGCTTCTCAACATCTTCACCTGGACCTCCTGCGTAACGTCCTGCGCTTGCCCGTGTCGTTCTTCGAGAGAACGCCGAGCGGAAACCTGCTGAACCGCTTCTCCAAGGAGGTCGACGCCATCGACTGCATGATCCCCGAGGCCTTTAAGATGATGCTGGGATACGTGTTCAAACTGCTGGAGGTCTGCATCATCGTGCTCATGGCCACGCCCTTCGCCGGAGTCGTGATCCTTCCTCTCGCTCTGTTCTACGTCTTCGTCCAGGTTTGGGCTGCGTGTCACATTCGCGCTTCAAACCAAAACCCAAATAGGAACAAAAACGCTCCGTGACGTGCGGTTCTAGGAAAATAATCAATCCACGACAGGGTGGTGTGATGAGACCGAATTGATTATTGTCCAATAACGGCACGTCCCGAAGTGTTTTATTCCTCTTATACACGCTTAAAAATGTATTTCCTGTTAAAACCGATACGGGGTTCTCAGCTGGATGCCATACGTTTTTTTTTTTTACTTTGACTCTCGAGTTCTTTACAGGAGTTTTAAAGAACCCAGACATGGTTCTTCACAGCAGTGCCACAAGGAACCATCAACCCTTAGTTAGTGCTTTAAGGAACCAAAGTAAGGTTCTTACCAGTATTGCTAAGAGAACCTTTTCCGGTCCCACCAAGAACCTTTTAGGATTCATTTTAACCTGTTAAGAGATGATCGCATCATTTGAAGACCCGAATACACGGCTCTGAAGAACCTGTAATGAACTTCTTTAACCTCAAATAGCTCAACTGAAGAACCCTGTAGAAGGAAAAATGGTTCTTGACAGGACGAAGGTTCCGTGTTGTAACCATTAAAGAACCCACGTATATATTTTAAAAGAGTGCACCACATCGATTGGTCAACAATTTAGCGTGTATTATAGTACTGTATAGTTCCATTTAATGTTGTGGAACATCCCTGAAACATGTTCGTTCCTGTTCTCACTTCCTGTTACAGCAGCTACAGTATAACGAGTCGTTTCCCTCATAACCTTCGGTTATTGTTTATTTATTTGTTTAGAGTTTCTACGTGGCTACCTCCTGCCAGCTCCGGCGTCTGGAGTCGGTGAGCCGCTCTCCCATCTACACGCACTTCAACGAGACGGTGCAGGGAGCGAGCGTGATCAGGGCGTTTGCCGATCAGCCGAGGTTTATCCTGCAGGCGAACAGCAGGGTGGATCACAACCAAACGTCCTACTTCCCCAGATTCGTCGCCACCAGGTCAGAGCTTTCACATCGTCGTAACCGGAACGCAGGCCGACATCGGCGAATCCTTGCTGAACCGTAATCTGACTCGTGCTCTTGTTTCGTCTAGATGGCTTGCTGTCAATCTCGAGTTTCTGGGGAACCTGTTGGTCCTCGCGGCCGCGATCCTGTCCGTGACGGGAAGAGAGTCTCTGAGTCCCGGGATCGTCGGCTTGGCCATGTCACACTCTCTTCAGGTAAAAGCGAAGGAGGTTAGGTATGAAAAAGTAGAAAGAACGAGTCACCGCGTCACACAATTGACACGTCTCGTATCTTCAGTCGAGTGCAGAATTATTGGCACCCTTCCAAGGGTCAAATCGAATGATCGCAAACTATAAAACGTTAATTCCGATAGTTAACCAGTACACTAGGCAGGCGGGTCAGTAAATACTAATCAAATGAAGCGACTGTTAAATATGTAGCCTATAACTGTTGTGGAGTGAGGGGGGGGTGGTTGGTCGAAATTTGCCAAAGGGTCCAAGGTCACAAAAGGTTGAGAACCGCTGTTGCAGGAGACTCCAGAGTGTTAACAGCAACTCCTGCTTCATCACACCACCCCGTCACCGATAATGTCCCTCCAACAGTGCGTCCCTAAACGTTTGATTTCTCACACAGATCAAATCCGCTTACTTTTCACTATTCGTTCATCGACACCGCACGGACACGACTGTCACGACGAAGCGATATTACAGCCATTTAACTCATCGTGTGGTGTACGGTTTTACCTCAAGTACGCATGACGTGGTGTCACGGGTCGTATTTCCGCAGGTGACGGGCATTCTGAGCTGGATCGTACGTGCCTGGACAGACGTGGAAAACAACATCGTGTCTGTAGAGAGAGTGAAAGAGTACACGGACACGCCGAAAGAGGTGAGGTCTCACGATAGAGTGTCAGTAGGAGCTGTTAAGTGATTTGGGTGAAATCAGGGTGGTGACGTTATTACAGTTACATTCATATGGCGCCTTACATAGTATGGGGGAGAATCTCATGAAGCACCACTAGTGTGTAGCATCCACCTGGATGTGACGGCAGCCATAGTGCACCAGAAAGACCACCACACACCAGATATTAGTGGAGAGGAGAGTGATGTAGACAATTCAGAGATGGTACAATGTAAAGTAGTGAGTGTACAGCTTGTGTAACGGTGTCAATTTGCCATCCCCTCAAAATAACTCAACACACAGACATTAATGTCTAAACCGCTGGCAACAAAAGTGAGTACACCCCTAAGTGAAAATGTCAGAATTGGGCTCAATTAGCCATTTTCCCTTCCTGGTGTCATGTGACTTGTTATTGTTAAAGGTCTTAGGTGTGAATGGGGAGCAGGTGTGTTCAATTTGGTGTCATCGCTCTCACACTCCCTCATACTGGTCACTGGAAGTTCAACATGGCACCTCATGGCAAAGAACTCACTGAGGACATGGAAAAAAAGAATTGTTGCTCTACATAAAGATGGCCTCGGCTATGAGAAGATTGCCAAGACCCTGACACTGAGCTGTAGCATGGTGGCCAAGACCATACAGCTGTTTAACAGGACCGGTTCCACTCAGAACAGGCCTCGCCATGGTCCACCAAAGATGAGTGCACGTGCTCAGCGTCATATCCAGAGGTTGTCTTTGGGAAATAGACGCATGAGTGCTGTCAGCATTGCTGCAGAGGTTGAAGGGGTGGGGCGTCAGCCTGTCAGTGCTCAGACCATACGCTGCACACTGCATCAAATTGGTCTGCATGGCTGTCGTCCCAGAAGGAAGCCTCTTCTAAACATCATGCACTAGAAAGCCCGCAAACAGTTTGCTGAAGACAAGCAGACTAAGGACATGGATTACTGGAACCATGTCCTGTGGTCTGATGAGACCAAGATAAACTTATTTGGTTCACATGGTGTCAAGCGCGTGTGTCGGCAACCAGGTGACGAGTACAAAGACAAGTGTGTCTTGTCTACAGTCAAGCATGGTGGTGGGAGTGTCATGGTCTGGGGCTGCATGAGTGCTGCCAGCATTGGGGAGCTACAGTTCATTGAGGGAACCATGAATGCCAACATGTACTGTGACATACTGAAGCAGAGCATGATCAGTATGCAGTATTCCACCACTGCCTTGCTAAAGAAGCTGAGGGTAAAGGTGATGGACTGGCACAGCATGTCTCCAGACCTAAACCCTATTGAGTACCTGTGGGACATCCTCAAACGGAAGGTGGAGGAGCACAAGTTCTCCAACATCCACCAGCTCTGTGACGTCATCATGGAGGAGTAGAAGAGGACTCCAGTGGCGACCTGTGAAGCTCTGGTGAACTCCATGCCCAAGAGGGTTAAGTCAGTGCTGGAAAATAATGGTGTCCACACAAAATATTGACACTTTGGGCCCAGTTTGGACATTTTCACTTAGTGGTGTACTCACTTTTGTTGCCAGCGGTTTAGACATTGATGTCTGTGTGTTGAGTTATTTTGAGGGGACAGCAAACTGACACTGTTACACAAGCTGTACACTCACTACTTTACATTGTAGCAAAATGAAATGATATCACATATTTAGAAAAATGTGAGGGGTGTACTCACTTTTGTGAGATACTATATATATATATATATATAGTTTTCCCCCCCGTATCTTTTCATTATGAAAGATTTCTTGATTAAATGTATTCATATTTGGGGATTAGCGGTTAGCACGTTCGCCTCACACCTCCAGGGTCGGGGGTTCGATTCCCACCGTGGCCCTGTGTGTGTGCGGAGTTTGCATGTTCTCCCCGTGCTGCGGGCGTTTCCTCCGGGTACTCCGGTTTCCTCACCCAGTCCAAAGACATGCATGGTAGGCTGATGGGCGTGTCTAAAGTGTCCGTAGTGTATGAATGAGTGTGTGTGTGATTGTGCCCTGTGATGGACTGGCACCCTGTCCAGGGTGTACCCCGCCTTGTGCCCGATGCTCACTGGGATAGACTCCAGGTTCCCCGTGACCCTGAAAAGGAGTAAGTGGTAGAAGATGGATGGATGGATGGATGGATGGATGGATATTCCTATTTGGTTTCATCCCTAGATGTACCATTATGATGAAATAATCACACCACTAATTGAATTCTGGTTTCTCTCACAGGCAGCCTGGTCGATGGAGAACTTGCCTCTGCCCTCTCACTGGCCACAAACAGGAACCATCCAGTTCCAACAGTACGGACTGCAGTATAGGAAAGGGCTGGACTGGGCGCTGAAGGAGATCACACTCAGCGTCCAGGAGCGAGAGAAGGTAAACGTCATGCTCAACATCCTCAAAAGGGAAGACGGAGAAGACGGAGGAAGGGTTAATAGTGATTCATTCCAGCTGCGTCTCTCCTCTGTCACTCAGATTGGGATCGTGGGCCGGACCGGAGCCGGAAAGTCGTCTCTTGCACTCGGAATCTTCCGGATCCTCGAGGCGGCGAAGGGAGAGATCTACATAGACGGAGTGAACATCGCTGAGATCGGACTGCACGACCTCCGATCTCGCATCACCATCATCCCGCAGGTATGAACTCCACACACACACACACACACACACACACACACACTCACACACAGCACAAATTTGAAGGAAAGAGAATTTGTGCTGTTTCTGTTCACACTCTGTTTTCTTTAAGATTTAAACAATCTAGCGAGTATGAAGTGTATGAAGTGTTCCTCATCCTTGTGTGTGTGTGTGTGTGTTGTCCTGAGCAGGACCCGGTTCTGTTCTCCGGATCTCTGCGCATGAACCTGGACCCGTTCGATGGTTACTCCGATGAGGAGGTGTGGAAAGCTCTGGAACTCGCTCATCTCAAAACCTTCGTGTCGGGTCTTCAGGAGAAACTGAACCACGAGTGTTCCGAGGGAGGAGAGAACCTCAGGTATGATGATCGACATGGTGCTGTGTTCCGGGTGACTTCAAGCGTTATTCTGTTACACTCGTGTGTATGTTGTGTTCGGAAACTGAAACCCGAATCGAACACGACACTGTGTGTGTGTGTGTGTGTGTTGTGTGTGTGTGTGTGTAACAGTCTGGGTCAGAGGCAGCTGGTGTGTTTGGCTCGAGCTCTCCTCAGGAAGACGAAGATTTTGGTTCTGGATGAAGCCACAGCAGCCGTGGACGTGGAGACGGACGAACTGATCCAGTCCACCATCCGCACTCAGTTCGAGGAGTGTACAGTGCTGACCATCGCTCACCGCCTCAACACCATCATGGACTATACACGGTACTCTCACACACACACACTCACACACACACACACACACCTCACACACACTGCACACACACTCACCACCATCGTGGACTATACACGGTACTCTCACACACACACACCACACACACACTCTCACCGCCAAACACCATCATGGATATACACGGTACTCTCACACACACACACTCACACACACTCGCAC
>CM022753.1:39962908-40010408 GCA_012411365.1 Ameiurus melas | reverse complement strand
TTCTAGACCGTGGATTCCGGAGTGACTGTTGGGTTCTAGATCGTGGATTCCGGAGTGACTGTTGGGTTCTAGATCGTGGATTCGGAGTGACTGTTGGGTTCTAGATCGTGGATTCGGGAGTGACTGTTGGGTTCTAGATCGTTGATTGGGGAGTGGCTGTCGGGTTCTAGATCGTGGATTCCGGAGTGACTGTTGGGTTCTAGACCGTGGATTCGGGAGTGATCATGCCAGAAAGACTACCGTTTCTTTTTTCTTTTCTGTGTAAAAATCAGACCAAACCCGAATCTTTGGCCATCCTGTAGAAGATCCCTCTCTTTGCGATGAGACTGGATGGAGAATCAAACTCCACCATCTGGCCTTTATCTAGAACCAACACCCTGCAGACACAGAAGAGATCAAATGTGAGCATGTTTTTAGTGTGTGTACCGTGTATAGTCCATGATGGTGGTGAGTGTGTGTGAGAGTGTGTGTGAGAGTGTGTGTGTGAGAGAGTGTGTGTGAGAGAGTGTGTGTGAGAGAGTGTGTGTGTGTGTGTGAGTACCGTGTATAGTCCATGATGGTGGTGAGTGTGTGTGAGTGTGTGTGTGTGTGTGAGTACCGTGTATAGTCCATGATGGTGGTGAGTTGTGTGATGTGTGTGGTGTGAGAGTGGTGTGAGAGGTGTATGAGAGTGTGTATGAGAGTGTGTGTGAGAGTTGTGAGAGGTAGAGTGTAAGAGTGTGTGTGTGAGAGTGTGTGTGTGAGGAGTGTGTGTGTGGGAGTGTGTGTGTGTGAGTACGGTGTATAGTCCATGATGGTGGTGAGTGTGTATGGAGTGTGTGTGAGTACCGTTTATAGTCCATGATGGTGGTGAGTGTGTGTGTGAGGTGTGTGTGTGTGTGTGTGTGTGAGTACGGTCTAGTCCATGATGGTGGTGAGTGTGTGTGTGTGTAGAGTGTGTGTGAGAGAGTGTGTGTGTGAGAGTGTGTGTGTGAGAGTCTGTGTGTGTGTGATGTGTGTGAGAGTACCGTGTATAGTCCATGATGGTGGTGGGAGAGTGTGTGTGTGAGTTGTGTGTGAGGTGTGTGTGTGTGTATCGTGTATAGTCCATGATGGTGGTGAGTGTGTGTGTGTGAGAGTGTGTGTGTGTGTGTGTGTGTGTGAGTACCGTGTATAGTCCATGATGGTGGTGAGTGTGTGTGTGTGTGAGAGTGTGTGTGAGTGTTGTGTGTGTGAGAGTCTGTGTGTGTGTGAGAGTGTGTGTGAGAGTACCGTGTATAGTCCATGATGGTGGTGAGTGTGTGAGAGTATGTGTGAGAGTGTGTGTGTGAGTGTGTGTGTGAGTGTGTGTGTGAGTGTATCGTGTATAGTCCATGATGGTGTGTGGGAGTGAGTTGAGAGTGTGTGTGTGTGTGTGTGTACGTGTATAGTCCATGATGGTGGTGAGTGTGAGAGAGTGTGTGTGTGAGTGTGAGAGGAGTGTGTGGAGTAGGTGTATAGTCCATGATGGTGGTGGGTGTGTGAGAGTTGTGAGAGTGTGTGTGAGTGTGTGAGTACCGTGTATAGTCCATGATGGTGGTGAGTGTGTGTGTGTGTGTGTGTGTGTGTGTGTGTGTGTGAGTACGTGTATAGTCCATGATGGTGGTGGAGTGTGTGAGAGAGTGTGTGTGAGAGAGTGTAGGAGTGTGTGTGGAGAGTGTGTGTGAGTGTGTGGGTGTGTAGAGTTGCAGTGTGTGTGTGTGAGAGTACCGTGTATAGTCCATGATGGTGGTGAGTGTGTGATGAATGTGAGAGTGTATAGGAGTGTGTGCGAGTGTAGGAGTGTAAAGGTGTGTAGAGAGTGTGCGAAAGGTGTGTAAAGGAAAAGGTGTACCTGTATAGTCCATGATGGTGTTGAGGCGGTGAGAGTGTGTGTGAGAGGTGTGTGTGTGTGTGTACGTGTATAGTCGATGATGGTGGTGAGGTGTGTGTGAGTGTGTGTGAGAGTGTGTGCGTGTGTACCGTGTATAGTCCATGATGGTGTTGAGTGTGTGAGTGTGGGGAGTGTGTGTGTGAGAGTGTGTGTGAGAGTACTTGTATAGTCCATGATGGTGTTGAGGCGGTGAGAGTGTGTGTGAAGTGTGTGTGTGTGTGTGAGTGATGTGAGTGGTGTGTGTGAGAGTGTGTGTGTGAGAGTACCGTATAGACCATGATGGTGGTAGGGGGTGGGGGTGTTTGTGTGGGGGGGTGTGGGGGGTGTGTGTGTGTGAGTGTGTATGTGTGAGTGTGTGTGTGTGTGAGTGTGTGTGAGTACCGTGTATAGTCCATGATGGTGGTGGGGTGTGTGTGTGTGGAGTGTATGTGAGTGTATGTGATGTGTGTGTGTGTGAGTGTGTGTGTGTGTGTGAGTGTGTGTGTGTGTGAGAGACTGTATAGTCATGATGGTGTTGAGGTGTGTGAGAGTGTGTGTGTGAGAGTGTGTGTGTGAGAGAGTACCGTGTATAGTCCATGATGGTGGTGAGTGTGTGTGAGTGTATGTGAGTGTATGTGAGTGTGTGTGTGTGAGTGTGTATGTGTGAGTGTGTGTGTGTGTGAGTGTGTATGTGTGAGTGTGTGTGTGTGAGTGTGTGTGTGTGAGAGTACCGTGTATAGTCCATGATGGTGGTGAGTGTGTGTGAGTGTATGTGAGTGTATGTGAGTGTGTGTGTGTGAGTGTGTGTGAGTGTGTATGTGTGAGTGTGTGTGTGTGAGAGTACCGTGTATAGTCCATGATGGTGTTGAGTGTGTGAGAGTGTGTGTGAGAGAGTGTGTGAGAGTACCGTGTATAGTCCATGATGGTGTTGAGGCGGTGAGCGATGGTCAGCACTGTACACTCCTCGAACTGAGTGCGGATGGTGGACTGGATCAGTTCGTCCGTCTCCACGTCCACGGCTGCTGTGGCTTCATCCAGAACCAAAATCTTCGTCTTCCTGAGGAGAGCTCGAGCCAAACACACCAGCTGCCTCTGACCCAGACTGTTACACACACACACACACACACAACACACACACACACACAGTGTCGTGTTCGATTCGGGTTTCAGTTTCCGAACACAACATACACACGAGTGTGTAACAGAATAACGCTTGAAGTCACCCGGAACACAGCACCATGTCGATCATCATACCTGAGGTTCTCTCCTCCCTCGGAACACTCGTGGTTCAGTTTCTCCTGAAGACCCGACACGAAGGTTTTGAGATGAGCGAGTTCCAGAGCTTTCCACACCTCCTCATCGGAGTAACCATCGAACGGGTCCAGGTTCATGCGCAGAGATCCGGAGAACAGAACCGGGTCCTGCTCAGGACAACACACACACACACACACACACACACACACACACACACACAAGGATGAGGAACACTTCATACACTTCATACTCGCTAGATTGTTTAAATCTTAAAGAAAACAGAGTGTGAACAGAAACAGCACAAATTTGAGTGTGTGTGTGTGTGTGTGTGTGTGTGTGTGTGTGTACCTGTGGGATGATGGTGATGCGAGAGCGCAGTTCATGAAGGCCAAGCTCGGCGATGTTCACTCCATCGATAGAGATCTCTCCCTGAGCCGCCTCGATGATCCGGAACAATCCGAGGGTTAGAGACGACTTCCCCGCGCCGGTCCGGCCCACGATCCCCACCTAGATTTAAACGCCGTTTCATCATTACTCGACCGTGCTTCTCGGTTAGTGTTAACGGTAAAACCACATAATCGCTGCGTTTGAGCCCACCTTCTCTCCTCCCTCGATGGTCACGCTGATGTCACGGACGGCCAGGTCCAGGTCCTGTCGGTACCTCAGGCCAAAATTCCGGATCTCGATGTGGCCGCCGGTGGGCCATCCGGCAGGAACGGAGCTTTTCTCCAGTCTCCACTCCGCCTGAGGAAAACAGCACCGCGTCATCACACACGACAAACCACTAAATAATAATAATAATAATAATAATAATAACGCACTTACCTCTTTCTCAGTCTCTTCGTACTCTTTCACTTTCTCCACGGCTACGATGTTGGTCTCCATCTCCGACGACATTCTCACCAACCAGTTAAGAGACGCGGTGACCTGCATGCAGGAACCGTAATGACCGAGAGCATTAGGAGAGCACGCTGACATTTAGACTACAGAAATGTCGACCTTGTGAACAGGATGTTAATGTATGCGCCGATACTCGGTCGGGGCTTTAATCCTTCTGCATGAATTACTGCGTCGACGCGGCGTGGCGTGGAGGCGATCAGACTGAGGCACCGCTGAGGTGTTCGTTCTGAAGCCCAGGTCGCTTTGATAGCGGCCTTCAGCTCGTCTGTATCGTCGGGTCTGGCGTCTCTCGTAGATTCTCTATGGGGTTCGGGTCAGGCGAGTCGGCTGGACAATCGAGCGCAGTAAGACTACGGTCAGTAAACCAGTTACTAGAAGTTTTGGCACCGTGGGCGGGTGTCGAGTCCTGCTGGAAAAGGAAATCAGCATCTCCATAAAGCTCGTCAACAGATAGAAGTATGAAGTGCTCTAAAATCTCCTGGTAGACGCTGCATCGAGTCTGGACTTGAGAAAACACACTGGACCGACACCAGCAGATGACCTCGCTCCTCAAATCATCACTGACTGTGGAAACTTCACACTGGACTTCAAGCAGCTCGGATTCTGTTCCTCTCCGCTCTTCCTCCAGACTCCGGAACCTTGATTTCCAAATGAAGCGCAACATTTACTTTCATCTCCTGTGTGTGTACTGAACCAGACCGAGAGATTAAAGCCTCGGGAAACCTTCACAGGAGTCAATTATCTGATTACAGCTCTTCTCAGGCCGACATTTCTGTATCATAAATTCTTTATTCGGATATTTTGAGATACCGGATGTTTGAGTTCCGTAAGCCGTAATCATCGAGATTGAAACAAACAAACAAACAAAAAAAGGCTTGAAATATTTCACTTTAAACGTGTAGTGCATGTAGAATCTATGAAAGTTCCACTTTTTGAATGAAATTCCAGGGGGGAAAAAAAAATCCATGGAACTTTTCCCTGATATTCAAATTTTTTGAGACGCACCTGTATATAAAAGGAGTCTCCAGTGTCAGCGGTTTGTAACAGTAAGAGGATTCCAGTTTATAAGTAATATGACAAGCTAGGTTTGTAAAAAACAACAACATCTTATTAACTTCAAGAGAGAATAATAAAGGGAAAGACTGTTTATAGCTGCTATATGTTGTTGCATGGATGTTCATTACACTTTATATTAACTAATTACACACAGATATATATATAATGTGTGTGTGTATATATATATATTATATATATATATATATATATATATATATATTTTTTTTATAAAAAACACACATACACACACACACATATATATAACACACACAATATTATACACACACACACAATATATATATACACACACACACACATATATAACACACACACATATACACACACACACACACAATTATATATATATATATATATACACACACACACACACACATATATATATATATATATATTATATATATTATGTATATATATATATATATATGTATGTGTGTGTGTGTGTGTGTGTGTGTGTGTATGTGTGTGCGTGTGTGAGTGTGAGTGAGTGAGTGTGTATAAGCTGCAAGACCTGCAGGGCGTAGGAGATGGAAAGTCCCACGATGCCTGGACTCAGGCTGTCTCTGGCAATCACAGCAAAAAATGCAGCAAACATCACGATGCAGTTCCCCACAAACTCCAGCCTCACTGCTAACCACCTACACACACACACACACACACACACACACACACACACACACAGTTAGTTTGACACACCTTCTTCTACATGTTATTTTATTCATCAAAAGTGTTCCAATCCTATTAGTAACCACTCGCACACCCTGACCAAAAGTATGTGGACACCCGATCGTACAGTACGTGGTTCTTCCCCAAACCGACGCCGCGAAGTCTGAAGCACACAACCGTGTAGGATGTACGTGTATGCCGTAGCGTTACAGTTTCCCCCTTCACACAACGGACATTCCCAAACCTGCTCCGGCATGACAAGTGCCTCGATTTGGGACGAACTGGAACTGGAGCGTCCTGACCGAACATCAGCGCCTGGACTCATCCTCACTAACGCTCTTGCAGCTGAATGAACACAAATCCCCACAGTCCCGCTCGTTTATAATCTGGCGGATAAGCCTTTCCCAGAAGATTGGAGCTGATTATTATTGACCATGATTTTGGAATGGGTACATGGGCGTGTAATGGTGTCCATATACTTTTGGCCATATAGTGCGGCACAAAAGCAAACAAAGTTAACAACTAAATTTGGACAAAATAGTTTACAGCTGCATCAGTGGGAAAAGGGAATAATAATAAAATATATATATAATAATATAATGTAGCTTAATCTGAATCAGAATCAGAATCAGCGAAGTGTGTGTGTGTGTGTGTGTGTGTGGGGAGACCTGTTAGCCACGATGCTAGGGAAGTACGCTTTCTGGTTGTGATCCACTCGTCTGTCGCTCTCTCCGATGAAGCGCTTCTGCACTCCGAAGGCGCGGATCACGCTCGTACCCAGCAGGGTCTCGCTGAAGTGCGTGTACACCGGAGAGCGGCTCACCGACTCCAGACGCTTCAGCTGCCGAGACGAGGCCACGTAGAAGCGCTAAAATACGCGCGAAGAGGAGGAAACGGTTAAGATCGCGGTTACCCGTGACGACCGTACACACGGCTAAGTACGGATTCAAACGTCGCACCTGCACGAAGAAGTAGAAGAGCCCCAGAGGAAGGATGATGATGGCCACGAGCGGAGTGGCGATGAGGATGACGGCGCAGGATCCCAGCACGTTAAACATGGAGCCCATGAACATCTTGATGATGCTGGGGATCACCGAGTCGATGGTGTCCGTCTCCTTGGAGAAGCGGTTGACCAGGTTCCCGCTGGGGGTGCGCTCGAAAAACGACATGGGCGAGCGCAGGACGTTATGCAGCATGGTCTCGTGGAGGTATCGAGACGCCAGGATCCCGCCGATAGACACGGAGATGGAGTAACAGAACACGGCGATGCCTGGGTGCGAGGCGGAGAGAGTCAACACGACGGAATTCTCGACACATCATCAGCGCGTACGTTTATATTCATATTAGAGTCCGCTCCGGTCAAAAGTTTGTGGACGCTCGACTGAAACGGCTCTCGCGAAAGAAACCTTTTGATCTGAAGACGTATTATTATTATTATTATTCAAAAATGTAAATAATAAAGAATGAGCGCGTCTAAACTCCCCTTCACACTGTCCGATATTGCCTCGAAATCGTATCGTCAGACGCCGCACCATCAAATATCCAATCTAAATCGTATCGCGATGCCCCGAGGTTTACACGCCTATGAGATGCACGTCTAACGGAGCTAAGAGAAAAAATAAAAAAATAAAAAAATAAAAAACCGTCGAGTGTCTGGACGGACTACGTTTACGTTACCTTGAGAGAGTCCCAGAGCTCCGTACACTCCCAGCCGCATGTCTCTGTTGGGCTGAGTCCCGTTAATGACCGGATCATCCGTCCATAAGCTGAGCCAGTAATTGGACCCCAGAGACGCTACGTGATGAACGAGGAAAAGGAGGATGCTGAAGATGGACAGACACACTCCGATGGCTTTCATGTACTCCCAGAACACGGCGAGCTTCACCTGCGACGCACAAAAATAAAAATATACGTAAATGAATGTATGAATATACGGTTCAAAATTCGCAGCTCGTTTATTTACTTATTTATTTATTTATTTATTTATAAATGAGCTCGGACTCACTCTGCCCGTCTTGGCTTTATCTGCCTCGGTCAGTTTGGCCGCGTCTGCAGATTTAGTTTTCTGCTCGTTGACGTCATTGCTCTCCGTTTTCTGCTTCGCTGTTCCTGCGTTTAAGGAAACCTGGCTCTGTCTGCGCGCGCACACACACACACACACACACACACACACACACTCGAATCATCGATTCAAATATAATAAAAGCAAGAAGGTTCATTTCTAAAATCGCAAATGAAATTCCGGACATTAAATAAACGGACAAACGCATTGGAAAAGCGAAATGAATCCTGTTCCGTACACCGTCGTCTCACCTCAGCGGCGGCGCCGGCCCTCCGTTCTCCAGCGTTTTCTGTGGAGCCGTATCTGGACGAGACATCGAAAACGGCGAAATCAATTACACAGGAGAGGATAGAAGAAGAAGAAGAAGAAGAAGAAGAAGAAGAAGAAGAAAAAAAAACCCAAAAAAATTGATTTGCAAATGACATGCGTTATAAATCCTTAAACACGACCCAAACCACACCATCGTCGTTTATCATCAAAGCTCCGCCGCAACAAACAAGCTGCACGTTTTTTGTTTTGTTTTTTTGTTTTCTTTAAAAATCGGAGACGCTTTTGAAGCGGAGATCTTCAGACTCGTGATCTGAATCCCACGTGTGCGGGTATGAACTCCGAAATACCGCAATTCTCAAATTCGGATCGGTCGGGAGGTGCGGGTTCGTTTTTCCAGAACGGAAAAAGGTTGGTAATAGAGAGCGATAACGAACGATAAAAAGGTCTTGATATGGGTGAAGCTTCCAAGCAGAAACTATTTCATTTGATTTTTTTAAATAAACATCGATGGAAGGAGTCTCCAGTGTCAGCAATCAAACTTCCTGGTCAGAGAACGAGCGTCTATATTTATTACGGACGCACGAGGCGACGGCAACGAACTTGTGTCGAGGACGTTAAATAAATAAATAAATAAATAAACAAACAAACAAACGTGATCATTGGCAAATCGCTGTGGTGTATGAACGGAGAAATAAAACCCCTTTGAGACATGAAGGTCACGGATAATGATAAACTCCGGGGTGGTAACCGTGACTCTGCTTCGTCACACCGTCCCATAGTTGATTATTTTCCCCATAACGGCGTACCGGAGTGTTTCATCCATCTTATCCCACGGCAATTCGCCAACAATTACAGCCGCCGTATGAATGAGACGATCGCACGTCCGACTTTTCGATTCCGTCGACGTGGAAATTCACGTGCGAGCTTGACTTCTCGGGGTTTTTACGAGATCGTGGTTATAGTATTTCGATCGGGTTTCTCCGCGTGCAATTAGGCAGAGCCCCAAAACCATGGAGTTGGGAGTGTTCTCTAGTGGAGAACATTTGACGGTTTTATTCTCCATCTTAAGACCAGTGAAACGGCCCGGACGGCGTGGAGATACAGGTACAGCTTGCCCGAACTGATCTCGTCCAGTTAACATGGGGGAAAACAGTCCGGACACAAGAACGTCACGCGCGACGTGAAAACCCGTGCAGCTTGGACGCGTCTTAACCGAACAAACAACGAGACCCTCCAAACCTTCAGATTTCTCATTCTGCTCTTCCTGCACACTCCCCTCCTCTGACCAGCGTGACGAGGGGGACCAAAAAAAACAAAGAGAAAAGAGGAAAAAAAGAAAGAAAGGACACAAAACGCACGTGAGGACATGGAGACGTGAATACTGAACAAGAGGTTGGTTAAATAAATAAATAAATAAATAAAGGTAGCATTAACAACAAAAACACAACAATAAATTTAATCTGAACAGAAGTTTTATTGAGTGGGAGTTATAAAGAAGGGCTAAAAGTCTCTCTCTCACACACACACACACACACACACACACACACACAGTTCCCCGTCAACATCCTCTGTTCTGCCAACAATAAAGTCTCAGAGCTCACGTACAAAGACAGCCACAACACACGCTCGGCCTACGCGATTTCAGACCAGACACGGAAACAAAGACGAGATGAAAAGCGTAACACGTCAAGGTCGTGACCCTGAGCCTGACCTTACCTCCGACCCCCTCGCTCTCCTCTTCCTGCTCGGTGTTGGTGTGAGAGCGTAGGAATTCGGCGAAGGCGGCGTTTCGGTCGAGCAGCTCCGTGTACGAGCCCGCTTCCCTGATCTGTCCGTCCTCCATCACCAGGATGAGGTCGACCTGAGGCAGGAAGCTGAGCCCGTGGGTCACCAGCACCCGCGTCTGAGAGGAACAAACCGCGGGGTCAGGGCTAAAGTCACTCGACCCGTACGTTTATTCCGACAGGTGAACTGATGGTACGCAGCGTGCGAGGGTGAGAGACTACACCAGGAGTGACACTCGCATCAATTCTGACTTATTAAAGAAAAAAAAGTTGCATTAATCCTTTAAATATTTGTATTTTGTTTACTGCAAGAGCACCACAGTAAGCAGGACAAACCGTAGTGTTTGTTCCGTTAGTCTTCGCTAAAGACCTGATTTCCACGTTACTGACTTCATAAAGAGGTCGTGTTTGATTACACACTAAACTTACACTTTCCCTTATTTTATTCTATTGTTAAAGCACGTAAGGGAAGAGATCGAAGGAGAAGAGAGCAGATCGAAAGAAGAGAAGAGACGGGAGGAGAGAAGAAGAGATTGGAAGAGGAGAGAAGAGATGGGAGGAGAGAAGAGATCAGAGAAGAGAAGAAAAGAAAAGAGATGGGAGGGAAGAAGAGAAGAGAAGAGAAGAAGAGTTTGGAGGAGAGGAGGAGAGAGGAGATGGGAGGAGAGAAGAGAAGAGAAGAAGAGAAGATTTTGGAGGAGAGGAGGAGAGAGGAGATGGGAGGAGAGAAGAGAAGAGAAGAAGAGAAGAGTTTGGAGGAGAAGAGGAGAGAAGAGACGAGATGGGAGGAGAGAAGAGGAGAAGAGGAGATTTTGGAGGAGAGGAGGAGAGAGGAGATGGGAGGAGAGAAGATAGATCCCTAAGAGGTTTAGATCTAGAGCAGGCTGAGTGACTGTGTCGTGTTTAAACGAGGAAGTTCCTGGAGAAGAAACTCACGTGTCCCTGTAGCAGACCCTGAGGGCCGATGACCTTCTCGAATATGTGTTTCCCCACGTGAGCGTCGACGGCGGACAGCGGATCATCCAGCAAATACACCGAGCAACCGCAGTACACCGCTCGGGCCAAACTGACACGCTGCTTCTGACCTCCAGATAAATTCACTCCCTAACACACACACACACACACACACACACACACACACACACACACAGAGACACACTTAGACACATTTGGCACTAAGTGTTGGATCGGATTTTCGACCGGGGAAAGGACAAAAAAAAAAAAACCTTTTAAAAAAAAAAAAAAAAAAAAAAACCAGAACTGGAATTTTGGAAAACTCAGAAGAATAAATAAACAAACAGTGTGCTCAATGCACCCCCTGCTCTAATCTAATAAAAAGCAGGAAAGGACTCTGGTTTTGGTTGTGAGCGTACCTTCTCTCCGATCTCGGTGTCGTCTCCTCCAGGTAGGATCTCCAGGTCTGGGAGGAGAGCGCAGGCCTCCAGCACTCTCCAATAATAGCTCTCCTTCATCTGCTGCCCGAACACGATGTTCTCCTTCAGTGTGGCGTTCTGGATCCACGCCTGCTGGGGCACGTACGCCACCGAACCCTGACCAACACATGTAACCATCATTAACCATCACACCCCTCCTCTCCGCTTCATTAACATCACACCCACCTCCTCTCCGCTTTAACCATACAAAATTTAAAAAACCTCCTCTCCGCTTCATTAACAATAAACACACCTCCTCTCACGCTTCATTAACAATACACACACCTCTCTCCGCACCAATTCATCAACCCACCACACCTCCTCCGCTTCCGCCAATCACACACATCCTCCTCATAGCTACACAAATACATCACCACACCCTCATCCTATCCGCCATAACATCACACCATCATCTCCGGTCACATCAAACTCCGCCACTAACCATACACCTCCTCTCCGCTATTAACATCACTTACACTCTTCATTATTACATAACTACCTTCCTCATTAACAATCACACACACCTTTCCTCCTCCGTTTATCCATCACACCACATCCTCTCACTAATCATTAACATCAAAAAAAAAAAAAAAAAAAAAAAAAAAAAACACACACTCATCACCTGGAACCACCTCACACCACACTCACTAATTTTAACAGTTACATCCCCACCTCCCTCTTCCCCAATTTAACAATCACACCCACCTCCTCTCGCTTCATCCACCCCGCTATCAAACCATACACCCCTCCTATTCATTAACATCACACCCACCTCCTCTCGTCAAAAATTAACCATACACCATCCTCTCCCTCATTAACCATAACACCACTCCTATAACCATCACCACTCCTCATTAACATCACACACCTCTCCTAACACACCGCTACAACAACACCACCTCCTCTCCGCTTCATTAACATCACACCCACCTCCTCTCCGCTTCATTAACAATCACACCCACCTCCTCTCCGCTTCATTAACATCACACCCACCTCCTCTCCGCTTCATTAACATCACACCCACCTCCTCTCCGCTTCATTAACCATCACACCCACCTCCTCTCCGCTTCATTAACCATCACACCCACCTCCTCTCTCATCATGAATGAACATTAATATAATGTACAGCACAGCGCTGTTGAATTCTTGATTGTTCAGAAGGTGTTGAACTTTCTGGAACAGGAGCTCTGACGCTGATGCACTCGTTCGAAGACGTGATCATTTCCAGGGTAACGATACTTACACAGGGACGTGTGCAGTGGACGCTACGCACGATCTATATCCAAAAGTGGGTGATTTTTGCTGTGGCTTTTTAAACAAAAAATTTACGATGTAACTTGCTGAATTTATTTATTTTATTTATTTTTTTGCAGAAAACTACTCGAATTGGCGAAATCGCGATCGCACCAGATTGTTTTGCACGGTGAAAGACATAGCAAAAAGGTAAAACGGTGTGAAAGCACTGAGCTAAAGCTATGTGTGTGTGTGTGTGTGTGAGAGAGAGAGAGAGAGAGAGAGAGAGAGAGAGAGTGTGTGTGAGTGAGTGTGAGTGTTTTTACCTTGACCGAAACGAAGCCCTCCTGTTTGTGCATTTCTCCCAGGAGAGTCGAGAGCAGCGAGGATTTTCCCGAACCCACCTGACCTACTACAGCAACGAGCGCTCCTTCAGGAATACACACATTAATCCTTCATACACAAGGAGAGAGAGAGAGAGAGAGACAGACAGAAAGAGAGAGACAGAGGGAGAGACAGACAGACAAACAGAAAGAGAGACAGAGAGGGAGAGAGACAGACAGACAGAGAGAGAGACAGAAAAGATGGACAGATACAGAGAGAGAGACAGAGAGAGAGAGAAGGACACACACAGAGAGAGAGACACAGACAGACAGAGAGAGAGACAGACAGACAAACAGAAAGAGAGACAGAGAGAGAGACAGAAGAGATGGACAGACACAGAGAGAGAGAGAGAGAGACAGAGAGAGAAAGAGAGATGGACAGACACAGAGAAAAAAAAAAAAAAAAAAAAAAAAGAGAGAGAGAGACAGAAGAGATGGACAGACACACAGAGAGAGAGACAGAGAGAGACAGAGATGGACAGACACAGAGAGAGAGAGAGAGAGAGACAGAGAGAGACAGAGATGGACAGACACACAGAGAGAGAGGGAGAGAGACAGACAGACAGAGAGAGAGAGACAGAAGAGATGGACAGACACACACAGAGAGAGAGAGAGAGAGAGAGAGAGAGAAGAGAGAGAGAGAGCGGAGAAGTGAAGTTGAGAGAAGAGAGAGAGAAAGGGAAAAAAAAAGAGAGGATGTAAAAAATGAAAAATAAAATAAGAGAGAGGAAAGAGTTCAGATGTAGAGGAACTCCGTCAGCAGTGTGGCGTGCGGTTTCATTTACAATCACATTGAAAGCGTTTTAAACACTTTATTTATTACACAGCAAATGTGTTGATAAAATCTCATTATTAGCATGTGTACACACACACACACACACACACTTCATGAATTAAAGTTTGAATTAAATAAAAGCACGATTCATATAAATTTCGAAGAATTTTCGAGCCGTGTTCGACACGGATGAGTGATGAGAGAACGCGGTCATTAAGACGGACGAGTGCAGGCTTCACAGTAATCGTTACAGGAAATGAAATGACGTGGATGGACCATCACAGCGTCCTGTACTTGATTGATAAATAAATAAACAAACAAACGGATCAAATACGTTCAGAATCAGCACATCTGACCAGTCTGGATTCAGTCCCAGAGTGCGGCCGTGTTTTAAACGCCAGGGTTCAACAGAGCTCATTGGGACGTACACGGTCAGCTGTCGGCCAATCGGAAACGAGCATTCACGCAAGTAATGCGTCTCTCAGTGCGAACGGTTCCTGCAGTTAGATCACAGAATCAATCATAAAAGTAATGAAACTCGACGGTGAATTGTGGTACAGTGGACAGGTGCGAGCGAAATTATTCGACCCCCAAGCGCAACTGTGGATTGCGAGTCTGGGACTGAAAACCACTGGATTACATTATTATTATTATTATTTTTTTTCTTAAATTACGTCATATTCGACTTCATTTCATTTGCATCTGAAATTTGCCAGACTGCATTCATCTGGCCGTTGATAGGTTGTGATTATCGAGCATGCAGGTGTACTTTCCGATCCAATCCTCAGACGGCCGTCGGTCTTTACGCTACATCGGTATCGAAAAACCCTTTAATATCATGACACAACAGCGCAAGTTTACTGTAGATCAAGTACTTGTTGTTTCGGGTTTTAACGACGTCACGGATACGCGGTTACCTCTTTAAAGCAGGAGGGTCGTCTTTAGACCAGCTGAACGTCCCGTCCACGATCCGGACACTGTCAGGCGCTGGGTGAAAGAAGAGAGGAACAACGGTCGTCTCAGTGCCGGACTTCAAAACCACCGCCGACGCAGACGCCGAGGCGTTTTGGCGTCCTGCCTTTGGGAATCCGACACTTCCCTCCATTTCGTTTAGAAAATGGGAACTCATTCATCAGATTAAGGAAGAAAGGCTGCTTTTTAGGTGGGTTTTAAGGCATGAAAGGACAGCCATTGAGAAGTCGAGCGTGAACACTTTAAAACACAAGCACGCAGAGTGAGTCAGTTGCGGTGTGAAGGACCTCGGGGAGGGGGGATTTAGACTTCGAGGGCGTGGGACGGTGAGATTTAAGCGTGCACGCAGAAACGAGAATGAACTCGGAGTAACGATTCGGAATCAAGATTCTGATTCAGGTTTGAGCATTTGTGGTGATTCAGATTCGAGCGTTCACAATGATTCAGATTCAAGCTTTTGATTGCTCGGATTTAAGCTGTTGGAATGATTCAGATTCAAGATTCAGATACGAGGCAATTCTTACTCGAGCTTTTGAAATGATTCAGATTCGAGGCAATTCTTACTCGAGCTTTTGTAATGATTCAGATACGAGGCAATTCTTACTCGAGCTTTTGTAATGATTCAGATACGAGGCAATTCTTACTCGAGCTTTTGAAATGATTCAGATTCAAGATTCAGATATGAGGCAATTCTTACTCGAGCTTTTGTAATGATTCAGATTCAAGATTCAGATACGAGGCAATTCTTACTCGAGCTTTTGAAATGATTCAGATTCAAGATTCAGATATGAGGCAATTCTTACTCGAGCTTTTGTAATGATTCAGATTCAAGATTCAGATACAAGGCAATTCTTACTCGAGCTTTTGAAATGATTCAGATTCAAGATTCAGATATGAGGCAATTCTTACTCGAGCTTTTGTAATGATTCAGATTCAAGATTCAGATACAAGGCAATTCTTACTCGAGCTTTTGTAATGATTCAGATACGAGGCAATTCTTACTCGAGCTTTTGTAATGATTCAGATTCAAGATTCAGATACGAGGCAATTCTTACTCGAGCTTTTGAAATTACTCAGATTCAAGATTCAGATACGAGGCAATTCTTACTCGAGCTTTTGTAATGATTCAGATACGAGGCAATTCTTACTCGAGCTTTTGTAATGATTCAGATTCAAGATTCAGATACGAGGCAATTCTTACTCGAGCTTTTGAAATTACTCAGATTCAAGATTCAGATACGAGGCAATTCTTACTCGAGCTTTTGTAATGATTCAGATTCAAGATTCAGATACGAGGCAATTCTTACTCGAGCTTTTGTAATGATTCAGATACAAGGCAATTCTTACTCGAGCTTTTGTAATGATTCAGATTCAAGATTCAGATACGAGGCAATTCTTACTCGAGCTTTTGTAATGATTCAGATACGAGGCAATTCTTACTCGAGCTTTTGTAATGATTCAGATTCAAGATTCAGATACGAGGCAATTCTTACTCGAGCTTTTGTAATGATTCAGATTCAAGATTCAGATACGAGGCAATTCTTACTCGAGCTTTTGTAATGATTCAGATTCAAGATTCAGATACGAGGCAATTCTTACTCGAGCTTTTGTAATGATTCAGATTCGAGATTCAGATACGAGGCAATTCTTACTCGAGCTTTTGAAATGATTCAGATTCGAGAGAGTTACGGCAATTCTTACTCGAGCTTCTGCGATCATTCAGATTCAACACATCCAAGAGAGAGTGCAATGAATCCAATTCAAGCTTTCGCAATGATTCACACTCTAGATTATCCCGATTCAGATTCACACTTTTGACTCAGTTCACATGCAAACGTTCGCACGGTTTCTGACTGAAGCATTTGCTTCTTGATTCTCGTTCAAGGGTTTTTCGCGCTTACTCGGATTCAAAACATTTCTGATCATTCAGAAAAGGTCTCGGTGATCCGATCAGCCAGACCCGACGTTCTTGCGTCGGATCTGGCTGATCGGATCACCGAGACCGTTTAACGATTCGGTCAGAACGATTCACTCTGGATGATTCGAATTCAAGTGCAGGCGATGAATTATGATGATGATGATGATTATTGTTGAGTAGCAGCTTACCGCCAGTAACTGCTCTGCGATCCACGCTGTCCTCTTCCAGTTCCTCATGGGAAAGAAACACACGTAGACGTTTCAGTGAGACACTTGCCTGCAGGGAGAGACAGACAGGGAGAGACAGACAAAGAGAGACAGACAGCGATAAGTTGCCAGGTTAATCCATAAAGCATCGTAAAATCCAATCTGCAATCAGGCAAATCAAAAAAAGATATGAACGTCTCACATCTAATAAAGAAAAGGAAATAAAAATCCAAAATCAACTATAACGCTGCTCGTCGTAAAAGTATTGGCACCCACCCCCCACACACTCGCGACAACGATGCCGCGCTCTCGTTTGGCCCGTGTCGTGATCTCTATTCCCGAGAGCATTACAATGCACTCCAAAATTCAGTTCAAACATTTTTGTTCCGCGACAATTCTTCAAATAAAACAAACACCGCTACAAGTTATTCCCGATATGCAAAAGTATTGAAGATAAGGTTCCGACGCTTGGTCCTGCAGACCTGCACCATGCTGCTGATGACCATGGGGAGCATGTTGAGAGGAAAACGCAGGATGTTGAAGAGAGCAAGGGACACGAAGGCCTTCTGCGCGTCCAGAATGTTGTTCTCGTCCACAAGCACGTACACGGCGAACGTCGACAGCGCCACCTGGCAGACGAAACGCAAAGTGCATGATGCGATTGAATCGGAATGATTCGGACGAGTGCGCGACGATCGTATTAAAGTGTTCTGTAATGTTTTATTCTAAACGTTAGATATTGTCGTGACGATCGCCGGCCCGTACCAGGAAGGGAGCGCAGACCCAGGTGAAGGTGGAAACGGCGGCGAGGTAAGCGGCCTTCTTTAGCACGCGCAGTTCGCTCTCTCGGATCTGAGACACTTTGTCTTTGAAGGCCAGCTCCCACGCGTACAGCTTCAGCACCTTGATGCCGTTCAGAACCTCGTTCATCAGCTTTATCCTGCTGTCTTTGCTCTTCATCTGTGCAACCTGCAGAAAGAAAAGAACAACAAAGATTCGTTACAAGAGATTCGTTACCCTTGTCCATCCATCCGCTCAGCCGTTCATACCCCTATATGTCCACTAGTCTATTCATCCACTAATACATCAATTCACTCATCCACCTGTCTGTGTACACAATCATACAACTATAAAACAAACATATTTTATTAAACAAAAAAAAAAAAAAAAAAACAAAAAACCAACCTTTCTTTCTGCATCACATCTATCCATCCATCCGCTCATACCCCATATGTCCACTAGTCCATTCATCCACTAATACATCGATTTATTCATCCACCCGCCTGTGTATCCATCCGCCTATCCATCTAGGTATCTATGCACTCATCCATCCACACACATATCTGTCCATCCACGTATCTGTCCCCTTGTCCATCCACTCACACGTCCACTCGTCGGTCCATCCACTCAGCCATCGATTTGTCCATCCACTTGTCCGTTCATTTAGGCATCCATCCACAAACCCATCGATTTATTTATCCATCCGTCTCTGTATCCATCCATCCACTCATCAATCCGTTTATCCGTTCACACATCTACATATAAATCCACCGACTGTCTATACAGCCAGGTATCGGCACGTATCTAGTTATATATCCATCTACAAACGCATCGGTCTCCGCGTCATCCATCCGTGTATCCATCAACCCATCTACTCCACTCCTAATCTACTCATCTCATCCATCCATCCATACATCCAGTCATGCAGCTGTCCACCAACCAGCCTGCGGGTCTGCGTGAGGGGAGAGCTTTATTACCTGGTAGGTTTTGGTTTTCATGGCTATAACTGCGTTTACTGGAACCATCAGCACCATCACAGCAACGCCGGCCAGCACTGACGGACCCAGATTCTGTGAACAAAAGAAAAGAAACACAAACACACACACGTACAAATTAATTCAATTAATGATGAAGAGATATGACTAGCATCCACTCCTGCTCTAAACCGACCGAAGGGAAAATGAAAGCGTTTCCCACCTGCCACAGGAAGTAAAGCGCCAGGATGACCTGAAGAGGCGCAGACCAGATCATGTTGATGTACGTGATCAAGTCCATGAAGCGCTGTGCGTCTACAGACATGAGGTTTACGATTTCTCCCACTGTAGACGTGCGGCGAGCGGCGTTCGTGATCACCAGCGCCTTTAAAAACAAACAAACAAACAAACACCCAATCAGAAAAAGGCTACATTGTGAAATGTGAAATATCAGGATGTAGAAAACCAAATAACATAAATAAATAAATAAATAAATGTGTTATATGATAATCATGATGAGTAGATTAATAACTTCTGAAATCCCAGTATTCTGTAACGTGGAAATCTGAAAAATTCTATATTTATATTATACTATACTGCAGTTTCATTAGTAGTGAGGTCACGAATAATAGAAATCCACTGCAAGAGCTTAAAATAAATAAGTAAGTAAATAAATAAAACGTAAAATTGAGAGCATTACAAACTGAAATGGCACCGTTCATTTATCAGTTACGCCCCCTAGGTGGTACGCGGGAAAAGCCGGATTTGAGCTCACCTTCCTGTACACGGCGCCGACGATGGCGGTACGCAGCCTCATTCCCGACACGAAACACACGTGGAAGTATCTCTGCAGGATGAGCGTCTGGATGCAGGTGCACACGAACAGCAGAGCCGTGTAGAAGTAGCCGTGCCAGGAGGGGGCGCTGGAGTCGTTCACAAACTGGATCAACAGCCTGAGGGGAAAGCGGGAGAAACTCGGATCGGTTGGAAAACTCCCTCGATTTTTATTTTTAAAAAAAGGTTCAGAGGTTTGGGTTCGTTGAGCTGTTGGGACACGAGGACGGACGGACGGATGGACGTGGACCGCTTCACGACGTCATGACGTCACTTCGTGTGGTAAATTATTAGAATGACCGGAATGATGGTCTGGAGTAAATGAGAGAGAGGAGAGCGAGAGAGAGAGAGAATGAGAGAGAGAGAGAGCGACAGAGAGAGGAGAGCGAGAAAGAGAATGAGAGAGAGAGAGAGTGAGAGACAGAGAGGAGAGCGAGAGAGAGAATGAGAGAGAGAGAGAGAGAGAGAATGAGAGAGCGAGAGAATAAGAGAGAATGAGAGAGAATGAGAGAGAGAGAGAGAGAGAGAAAGAGAGAGAGAATGAGAGAGAGAGAATGAGAGAGAGAGAGAATGAGAGAGAGAGAGAGAATGAGAGAGAGAGAAATGAGAGAGCGAGAGAATGAGAGAGCGAGAGCATGAGAGAGAGCGGAGCGAGAAAGAGAGAGCGAGAGAAGAAGAGAGAGAGAGAGAAAGAGAGAGAGAGAGAAAGAGAGAGAGAGAGAGGAGAGAATGAGAGAGAGAAGAGAGCGAGAGAGAGAGAGAGAGAGAGAGAATGAGAGAGAGCGAGAGAATGAGAGAGCGAGAGAATGAGAGAGCGAGAGAGAGAATGAGAGAGAGAGAGAATGAGAGAGAGAGAGAGAGAGAGAGAGAGAATGAGAGAGAGAGAGAGAATGAGAGAGAGAGCGCGAGAGAATGAGAGAGAGAGCGCGAGAGAATGAGAGAGAGAGCGCGAGAGAATGAGAGAGAATGAGAGAGAGAGAGAGAGAATGAAAGAGAGAATGAGAGAATGAGAGAGAGAATGAGAGAATGAGAGAGAGAATAGAGAGCGAGAGCGAGAGAATGAGAGAGAGAGAGAGATAGAGAGAGAATGAGAGAGCGAGAGCGGAGAGAATGAGAGAGCGAGAGAGGGAATGAGAGCGAGAGCGCGAGAGAATGAGAGAGGGAGAGCGAGAATGAGAGAGCGAGAGTGAGAGAATAGAGAGAGAGCTATGAGAGAATGAGAGAGAGATAGAGAGAGAATGAGAGAGCGAGAGAATGAGAGAGAGAGGAGAGAATGAGAGAGAGAGCGAGAATGAGAGAGCGAGAGCGAGAGAATGAGAGAGGCGAGGGCAGAGAATGAGAGCGAGAGCGAGAGAATGAGACAGAGCGAGAGAATGAGAGAGCGAGAATGAGAGAGAGAGAGAGAGAGAGAAATGCAGAGAGAGAGAGAAAAAATGAAGAATGAATTAGGAGGAGAAATGATAAGGAAGAGAGAAGAGGAAGAAGGAGGAAGAAGAGAGGGAAGAATGAAAAAAAAAAGATAAAGAGAAAGAGAGAGAATATAAAGAGAGAAAAGGAGAGCAAAAAGAAGTAGGAAAGAAAGAAATGAAGAATGAGAAAAAAGGAAGAAGGAAAGAGAAAAGAGAGAAGAAAAAGAAAAAAAAAAAGAGAGAGGGAGAGAGCGAGGAAAAGAGTCGAGAAGGAGCGAGAAAATAAAGACGATGAGACGAGAGAGAGAAGAGGGAAGAGAAATGAGAACAGCAAGAGAGCGAGAGAATGAGAGAGCAGAGAGCGAGAGGTATGAGAGGAAGAGAAAGTGGGAAGAGTGAGAGAGAAAGAGAGGAAGAAAGGAGAGAATGAGAGAGAGGCGAGAGAAAGCGAGAGGGAGAGGAGAGAGCGAGAGCGAGGCGGAAGGTGGGAGAAGCAGAGAGCGGCGAGACGGAGGCAGGGGCGAGAAAAGAGAGCGAGAGAGCGAGAGAATGAGAGCAAGAGAGCAGAGAGAATGAGAGCGAGAGCGCGAGAGAATGAGAGAGCAGAGCGAGGAGAATGAGAGAAGCGGAGAGCGAGAGAATGAGAGAGGAGGCGAGAGGCGAGAGAATGAGAGAGGCGAGCGAGAGAATGAGAGAGCGAGAGAGAATGAGAGAGGCAGAGCGAGAGAATGAGAGAGGCGAGAGCGAGAGAATGAGAGAAAAAAAGAGCGAGAGAGAATGAGAGAGCAGAGCGGAGAATGAGAGAGCGAGAGCGAGAGAATGAAGAGAGCGAGGCGAGAGAGAATGAGAGAGCGAGAGAATGAGAGAGGCGAGCGCGAGAGCGAGAGAATGAGAGCAAGAGAGCCGAGAGAATGAGAGCAAGAGAGCGAGAGAAGCTGAGAGGAGGCGAGAGAGCGGAGAAGGCGAGGAGAATGAGAGAGCGAGAGCGCGAGAGATGAGAGAGCGAGAGCGGAGAGAATGAGAGGCGAGCGAGGAGAATGAGAGCGAGCCGTGAGAGAATGAGAGAGAGCGAGAGAAGAGAGAGAGCGAAGAGAATGAGAGAGAGCGCGGAGAATGAGAGAGAGAGCGAGAGAGAATGAGAGAGCGGAGAGATGAGGAGAGAGAGAGCGAGAGAGAGAATGAGAGAGCGGAGAGCGAGAGAAGGCGAGGAGAATGAGAGCGGAAGAGGCGAAGAGAATGAGAGAGCGAGAGCGAGAGAGGTGGAGAGCAGGAGATGAGAGCGAGAGCGAGAGAATGAGAGAGAAGAGCGAGAGAAAAAAAAAAAAAAAAAAAAAAGAGAGCAGAGCGAGAGCGAGAGCGAGAGAATGAGAGCAAGAGAGCGAGAGAATGAGAGCAAGAGAGCGAGAGAATGAGAGAGCGAGAGCGAGAGAATGAGAGAGCGAGAGCGAGAGAATGAGAGAGCGAGAGCGAGAGAATGAGAGAGCGAGAGAATGAGAGAGCGAGAGAATGAGAGAGAGAGATATGGGTGAGGAGTGAATGACTATTTAACTACACGCTCTCACACGCACCATCCCTTTTTTTAAATGAAACTCATGATCGATTACGCGTGCATTTTCTTTTTCCTCATCCAGAACCTATGGAGGATGCAAACGTACGCATAAATCCCACCGGTAAAAACAGTGACGCCGCAGTAACGCCGTCGGCTGCGAATGATCACGGCCACGTTGTGGAGAATCGTACACCCTCAGAGACGCTCAGCACGTTCACAGTGCTTTCTTTCGTTTGTTTAGGAAGAAGACGACGGACCGGTTTGTAACCCGATGAACCTCCGGCATGCTTAAGCAAACTCGGCACGGGTCCCGTCCGAAAGGTCACGGCTGGACTCGAGGGGGCGATGTTTTCCCGCGGAGTCCTCAGAAAACAGCACACTGTGACCGAAAGCAAACATCTGCGTGACTGCGGAAAGAAAAGGGAAAGTAACCTGAGGATTTCTGGGCCCACGAACATCAGGACGTCGTGGATGATCTTGTAGACGAAGCTGATGAGGAAGTACGGCCCGAAGGTCCGGCACAGGGCGAGGAACAGCGACGGCTCGCGCGTCTTCTGAGATGCTTTCGAGATTAAGATCTCGGACTCTTCGATCGGCTGCCCGTCTTTCTCCTCGGCCTTCGTCGAGCGTTTAGGAGAGTACACGGCCTTGTCTTCGGGCCTGATGACGACGAGAGAAAAAGAAGTTACACACACGCACACACATACAAAAATGCTCCAGAACCACCTTCGGTTCCATCAACTAGCTTTCTGGAACATATCTTATATATATATATATATATATATATATCGTGGCATCTCGGATGGACGGACATCCTGAAAACACTCAGTGGTCGAGGCTTACAAATAAATAAAGAAATAAATATTTTAAAATCGGTCCATTTAGAGATCAAGACTGTAAATTCTTGAACCCCTCCCCCCCTTCTCGAGATCCAGACCTATTGTTATTCTTTAAAAACATAGGCTTGTTAACAAAACACGGACATCCCAGAGCCGCAAAACGAAAGCGACGCATACCGCACACGCCCGCTTCAGCCTCGAGATACAGACTGCGTCTCGTGTTCCATCGTTCTCAAAACACTCGGGTTTTAAAGCTCTTAACGGCACCTTCTGAAGTGCGCTTGTATGCGACGAAGGTCTTTGTCCAGGGATTCTGGGGCTGTGGAACCTCTCATAATAGAAACGGTTAGGGGCCGTGGCAAGGAAAAGAAACTCTATACAAAAGACGACGGGGCGGCTGGACTTGAGCCGAGTCATCTCCAGCACAAAGATAAAGAAAACAAATAAACAAACAAAACAAAAAAACAAACACTTCCTACACGAAACAGATCAAAATCTAATCTCTTCTTAACCTCAGCAGCGGGACACTGATCTACATAAAACAGCAATCCCGTCGGAATGTGTGCTTAATAACGCGTACGTTCTCCGGACAGAATGAAACGAGACGCTTTATTCTACGCCGGGCGCGGTTTACGGCACGTCCGCGTTTCTTGAGAACAAGCTGGGCGATTTGTGCCGCGTGATGAGAACACTTGATAAACGTTCGTCTGGGAGTAAGTCAAGCCGGATGTTTAAATGAAAGTCTCGCTGGTCCAGATCCTGCTCATTTAATCAGACCGATCTAGAAGCGGTTCACTCCGGTTTTCATCGCTTTAACAACCGCATTAGGGGGAAACAAAAAACCCTCAATAATAATAATTATAATTATTATTTCCCACAACAGCACGCCCTGAAGAGTTTTCCACGTCTCACTTTTTGTCCGTTTCCGGTTGCGTTTAATGTCGTGGAACGTCTCCGAAAGGGTTAGTTCCTGTCATCACGTAGCAGCTACAAACCAACCAACCAACCAGTCACTCCCTTACCGGCTAGGGCCGGGCGATATAACCGTTTAATATCAATATCGTGATAAAATATGCATCGATACAATCTTCAGAGGAAATCGCAGGTATTGTGAGATCTTTTATAATTTAAAACAATTAATAAATAAATAAATAAATAAATATAAGTACAGTCTCTGATTGGAGGCAGCTGATTTGCTAATAAATAAATAAATAAATGAATAAAAATTTCTCAGAAAATAATAATAATAATGAAGAATTTCCCTCCATCTGGTCATCAGATGAATCAACTGAATCGTTGAGATCGGAATCTAAACCGTATCGTATGATAGACCCTTCATTAAACTGACGAGATCATTTAAGAGTATAAATCCTTTCACGATGAACGAGGGTCCCGTGGATTTCTCGCACGCGATGTTGAGATTTGAGAAACCCCGGAAATGTTCATCTGGTCTACGTTCCCCGTCTGTCAAACCACAGTCAAAGCAAAAACAGGTCAGGTGTCTGTGAGTCATCTACAGCGACGACGATCGCGCGAGAGACAAAAACAAAAAAACCCTGCCGAGTCATCATCGCTTAGTACAGAGTCACTGTGACCCTGCCATCGAAACGTTGCCTCGTCATCTCCTCAAAACCCGTGACCATTTCTTCATGTCAGAGCAACTGGCTGCGCGCCAAGTCAACTTTTTAGCTGCCGTACGTGACGGAATTTTGTAATAATCCTCCGGAATATGAGAGTAACGCCCGGCTTTTTTCCGACTTAAATATAAAAAATGTAAAAAAAAAAATCCTCAGTTTTATTCCTTACTTACAGGATCTCACAGAAGTAAGTACACCCCTCACACTGTTGTAGATATTTGATGATATCTTTTCATGAGACGACACTGAAGAAATGACACTTTGCTACAATGTAAAGTAGTGAGTGTACAGCTTGTGTAACAGTGTACATTTGCTGTCCCCTCAAAATAACTCAACACACAGATAATGTCTGAACCGCTGGCAACAAAAGTGAGTACACCCCTAAGTGAAAATGTCCACCATTATTTTCCAGCACTGCCTTAACCCTCTTGGTCATGGAGTTCACCAGAGCTTCACAGGTCACCACTGGAGTCCTCTTCTACTCCTCCATGATGACATCACAGAGCTGGTGGATGTTAGAGACCTTGTGCTCCTCCACCTTCTGTTTGAGGATGCCCCACAGATGCTCGATAGGGTTTAGGTCTGGAGACATGCTGTGCCAGTCCATCACCTTCACCCTCAGTTTCTTTAACAAGGCAGTGGTCGTCTTGGAAGTGTGATTGGGGTCGTTATCATGCTGGAATACTGCATACTGATCATTCTCTGCTTCAGAATGTCACAGTACATGTTTGCATTCATGACACTCCCACGACCAGGCAAGACACACTTGTCTTTGTACTCCTCACCTGGTTGCCGCCAATCACGCTTGACACCATGTGAACCAAACAAGTTTATCTTGGTTCCAGTAATCCATGTCCTTATTCTGCTTGTCTTCAGCAAACTGTTTGTGGGCTTTCTTGTTCATCATGTTTAGAAGAGGCTTCCTTCTAGGACGACAGCCATGCAGACCAATTTGATGCAGTGTGCAGCGTATGGTCTGAGCACTGACAGGCTGACGCCCCACCCCTTCAACCTCTGCAGCAATACTGGCAGAACTCATACGTCTATTCATTGAGGGAACCATGAATGCAAACATGTACTGTGACATACTGAAGCAGAGCATGATCAGTATGCAGTATTCCAGCATGATAACGACCCCAAACACACCTCCAAGACGACCACTGGCTTGCTAAAGAAGCTGAGGGTGAAGGTGATGGACTGGCACAGCATGTCTCCAGACCTAAACCCTATTGAGTACCTGTGGGACATCCTCAAACAGAAGGTGGAGGAGCACAAGTTCTCCAACATCCACCAGCTCTGTGACGTCATCATGGAGGAGTAGAAGAGGACTCCAGAGGCGACCTGTGAAGCTCTGGTGAACTCCGTGACCAAGAGGGTTAAGTCAGTGCTGGAAAATAATGGTGTCCACACAAAATATTGACACTTTGGGCCCAGTTTGGACATTTTCACTTAGGGGTGTACTCACTTTAGTTGCCAGCGGTTTAGACATTAATGTCTGTGTGTTGTTATTTTGACGGGACAGCACATTGACACTGTTACACAAGCTGTACACTCACTACTTTACATTGTAGCAACGTGTCATTTCTTCAGTGTTGTCACATGAAAAGATATCATCACATATTTACACAAATATGAGGGGTGTACTTACTTTTGTGAGATACTGTGTGTTGACATTAAGTTCATTTGGTACATTACTACTAGATGATCCATTTATACCAGAACCTTATTCTGACGAACTCTAATAAAAAAATAAATAAATGTCATTATATTTTTATTCCCCATTTAACCCTGAGGACCTGCTAAACCCAATTCTGTCATTTCTACACTCCCTATTAATAATAATAATAATAATAATAATAATAATAATAATAATGATAATAAGTGAGATTAAACGGCTCGATTGCTCTCTGACCTTTTGCCCTTGTTGCATTCGTGGTTCCAGCGACGTACCAGCTGCGGCACGACCATCTGAGACTCGTCGTCTGGATTTAGGGACCATAGATCTTTCTCTTCTAGGGGCTTTTTGTAGCCGCGCATCATCAACCTGCAGCCGGACAGCAGATATGCAGACAGACAAATAGATTAGACAGACAGACAGAAAGAAATATAGATAAATAGACAGCCGTTAAATGGACAGCTAGACAAACAGATTAAATGGATAGACAGACAGACAGACAGGCTCGAGTGACCAGTAGACAGAGAGACAAACAGCAAGATCGGACTGAGACAGAAAGACTACATAGACAGACAGAAATATATATAGATATGACACAATAAATAGACAGACAGATTAGATTTACAGAAAGAGACAGATTGGATGGATAAACAGACAGACTTGATTAGATGGACAGATAGAAATACAGACTAGACAGACAGACAGACAGACCAGATTTACAGACAGATTAAATTTACAGATTAGATGGACAGATATAGATGTATAGACAAACAGGCAGGCAGTTTGGATGGATAGATAGACAGACAAACTTGATTAGATGGACAGATAGAAAGACAGACTAGAATTACAGACATCTAGACAGACAGACAGATTGGACGCATAGATAAAAAGACAGACACATTGGATTGACGGACAGATTTATCTATTTTATTTTACTTATCTATAAAACATTAAAAAAAAAGAGAAGACTTTCCGTAGAGACAGATAAACATGGAAAGTCATGTACAGGTTCAGATTCAAATTGAGTTCTTTTAAATATTTCTCGTCCAAATTTTGTCAGACGCGTTCCAACGACGCCCGATTTCATTTATGGAGAACCGTCGTACTGCCTTCCTGATCAGACACACCCTGTTCGTAAACCACGTCCAACGTTCTCAGAACAACCACCACACCACCCTCGCGCTTCATAACTGTTTTGGCAACACGCCAAAAAAAAACAACCTTTTTTTTTGTTTTTTCTCGGAGCTCGTTGGACAAAATGAATATATTTTTAATATAAATAAGAGTTGTACGGATCTCTTGGCACAAAACACACAGCTTGGCACGGCGTTTCGTTTCCTGTTCAGAACGTACTTGACTAGTTCCCTTTATTGTTCACTGAACAATGACAACATTTTATTCACTCCTGTACACGGGAGGCGTACACGGAGTTAGCGACGCTTCACTTCACGCTGTAACGAGCTGTACTTCAGATCAGGTTTTCTGAAGATAAATGAATAAATAAATAAATAAATAAACAAATAAATAAATAAATAAGGTGCACAGTATGCCAAGACGTACGTAGATTGAAATGCTTGAGGACGCCGTTTAAGGACACGCACGCTGCTCACGCAACAGAACACATCATGGAGAACAGGAAAAGAAATAAATAATTACAAGAAATTCTTCATGTTTGTTCTTTAATTCGCCACGATAGCATTTTCGTTCCACTTTGTAGGACTTTGAAGTCTGTCTTTCCCTTCACAATCTCCCAATCCAACAGTCATGGCTCTGTACATCACCGACACACGGTCTGCACTTAGACTTTGCCTTTGTTTGCTGGAAAACTATTAGATTCAATTCGGATCATGGAAGACCAACTGCAGCCCTGTCAACCCTGGCGTTACTTCTCGTCCTGTTTTTCGTTCCTCCCCCGAGCACGACGCAACACGAGTCCTGCCCCAACGGGCCTCCATTAGCACTTGCTGCAGTTCCCATTTTTGACCACTAGGTGCAAAATATATTTATATAGAATATAAATAGAGATGTCTACGGAGGTATGGGGTCGTGATCACTCGGCCCAACGACGGCGAAGCATTTAGAAAGGTAGACGAATCAACAGAAGAAGAAAAAAAATATCTTTGTATCTTTCGAACAGCAAGAATTGTTTTCATTGCTGGTCACGCGAAAGGGATCGTTAGTATTTCAACTGAATTTTTTTAATTTTAACAATGTACGTTGTCGTAAATGAGGACTTTATAAAGATAAACGTTTGTTGAACTGCTCCCATGTCATTAGCGTCATAAAAAAAGTATTTAAGGTTACAACAACAACGACAACCTCACCCTGAAGTTCACCAAGCCAAAAAGATCCTACTGTGGACTTCAGGAGAAACATTTAAGATCATCTCTGCAAAGTTTATAATTTACTGCAAAATAAACTCAAGTTATGATGACGATCCCCAAGCCAGACATTTAGATCTTCAGTATTTTTTGTCTTCGAGGGTTAGTTAGTTTTTTTTTTTTAGATACATTTTCATGGAAAGTGAAGAGTGTGTGAGCGTGTGTGAACGGCCCCAGGAACGTGCTCTGGGGGTGTTCTTAAATGTAATAAAGATAAATAAATAAATAAAAACTTCACCCTGTGATCCACCAGAAGCTGATTCTGGACAGAAAGCTCGCTCCTGCTTCTGGACATGGATTCTGCATTTAAAACAAACAAACAAACAAACAAAAACCCATAAATAAGTTTTTTAATTTTTTAAAACGCTGCTCTTGCAATCACATTAACCCTCTTACCCCTAAGTTCCCACAGTATTATGTCCCATAACCCTATATTCCCCAGAGAAACATCACGCCAACCCTGAGTTCCCGGGCCAAAATCTACATTTTAATTTGAACATTTTCAGGCCTTGAAACAACTTATCATAACTTGTCAGTTTCGGTTTCAACATCGCCTGAACTTTCACCGCTGTCACTATCTAGAACACACTATCCTGTGTTCACTGTAGGGGGAACTTTAGCTGGGACACGGTTAGCTTTTCGCTTTGGCATTTTTAGTTCACGTCTACCATTACACCAATATTCACGCCTGGATCAGCTTCATCGTAATGACGGCGTAATAACGTAATCACGTCGTGACGTCAGCAACCTTCCGGGTCAAAATAATAATAATTAAATAAGTAAGGAATCATAACAGTGTAACGCCGGTATCCCAGACTTACGGGGATAACGTTTACACTGTAAAGCCGCTATATCGCGATATCGGCCTTACGGGGATTTGGCATAGACGACCAAGCCGGCATATCGTCCTTACGGGAATAGATCAAATATCTCGTTTCTGAATCCGTATTTCCTGGTTGCCTAGCAACAGCGTCCAAGACTTGAAGCGCTTCCGACCGAAGAGGAGATTCAGGGTGATTAACTCGCTATTCACGGCTGTTGAGAGTTTTTGGCCGTAATGAACAGGTAGGTAAAAGAGGTTTCTGAGGCGAGTGGTGGTTTGCCTTGACGCTGAGGATGGGGGAACATACAAGGCATCCAAGATGACTTGTATCCATCATGCCCAGTATCTGGTGATCATGTGCTGGTGTGATGGAATGGAAGCTCGGCACGGATGAACAGCTTTGGAAGCCATTTTCAAAATCGGGCTTTTGTAGAAACCCGGGGTCTTGCCCAGTCAGGCTGCCGAACTACACCATGACAGAGGTGGCGGTGTTCGTTCCAAAGCCTCCTCAGAAAGAGCAGACGTTATTGTCGATGGCAGAGTGAGGACATCGGTTTCGCTTGAAGTCCACAGTAGGATCTTTGCACTTGGTGAACTGCAGGGTGAGGTTGTTGTTGTTTACACACCATGTAAAGCATCTGAGGTGGCAGGAACATTGCTGTTTGACTACGTGATTGTGGATTGTGAAAGCGTTAATAAAGAAGAAAACGCCATCACCTTTAGCTTTACAGGAGAACCCGTTTGGACTCTGTACCAAGTTCATCTGGCAGTAAATTACGTCCAGTTTATTTTCGAGAGACATATTCTTCTATTCGATTGTCTTCTGATGTTCGTGGGGTCTGCTGAGGTCTGAAGAACATCTCGCGGTCATCCCTGAGGTTTAAAGGCAGAGCTGATGTCCAACCAAGTCGTATATTATAGCCGTAGCTGTAGTTCTGAACTGAAAACCAGTGTTTACGAGGAAGACGGCGAGATCTTGTTATCTAAGAGTTGGGATTGAGTTACACTAAATCACAAAGTGATAAAAACGTGATTATCCTGAAAACTATAAACATACTGATGTTTATCATCATCATCATCATCATCATCTTCATCTTTAAACTCACCGGGTCTTTGACGGCTGGGGAGAAGAGCGGCAGCTGGTCAGAGATGCAGGACAGAATGAGGGAGATTAATAGCAGAGCGTAGTAAATGTAGAACGTAGTGTACCTGAAGAGGTCTATAGCCGCAGGCTAAAGGGAGGAAAAGAGAATTATAAACTGTTAAAATACTCCAAATGTTCCCACACCCACACACACCCACACACACCCACACACAGTGTTTACGTGTAATAATTTGCATGTGTGCTGCTTGTAAGTCTACAGAGTGAGCCGTAGATCTTATTACAGTACAACGTTGTGACAAAAATGGAGAGCGTCGATCTCGGGTCTAATTGTTTATTGTCATTTATACCACAGCACTATAGAACTCTAGATTCTGATTGGTCAGAAGGGTGTTGATTAATTTTCTAGAACAGCAGCTCTGACTATAGTGCGGCTGCAGATTACAGGTTTATAATTAATGCCCTTGTTCTATTATGTTACCGTTTCTATAGTAACATCTTACACGGGGTAATGTTTAGCTGTCCACGTGAACTTTTTTTTTTGTTTGTTTGTTTGTTTGTTTGTTTTTTTTTGGGGGATCTCTTGGAATACCATAGCAACCTCACTGACCACCTGGAACACCATAGTAACCACCTGAAATACCATAGCAACAACCTACTAACACCCTAGCAACCACACAGCAACAGCCTAGCGACTTCTTGGAATACAACAGCAAGCACTTAGCTACATCTGCGAAACCACTTAGCAACATCCTAGCAACCAACTGGAATACCATAGCAACCACAAAGCTAGCCCCTAACAACCACGTAGCATCACTCAAGCAATCTCATGGAATACCATAGCAAACACATAGCAGTACCCTAGCGACCACCTAGGATCCCACAGCCAACACATAACACCCTAATAACTGCATAGCAATTCCCTAGTAACCACCCAGAATACCGCAGCAACCACCCAACTAGCCCTTAGCAACCACATGGGAACCACGTAGCATCACCCAAGCAACCTCATGGAACACTATAACAAACACATAGCAGTGTACTAGCAACCATCTGGGATCCAACAGCAAACACATAGCAACATCCTAGCAACCACCTGATATACCATAGCAACAGCCTAGCAACACCCCAACAACCTCTTGGAATACCAAAGCAACCACCTGGAACATCATAGCAAGCACACAGGTGTACTCTAGAAACCACCAGGGATCCAACAGAAAACAGCAAGCAAAGACGCTAGCAACCCCATAGCAACACCCTAGCAACCACATGGGATACCATAACCGCCCCCTAGGAAAACCCCAGCAACTGCTTTGCGTGACTATGAGCCTTGTGTAGTTGTTGGCATGGTGAGGTTTTCTGTAGTGAGATGTTGATTTAACATTTATGGAAGGAGTCTCCAGTGTCAGGTTTTCCTGCACAGGCTATGAAATGACTGTGTGCCGTCAGTGCACGTGGTCCAGTGTCCAGAACTTTCTTACATCAACCTGAGATGGCGCCATCAACAACACAATAAGAATCTAATGCAAGTGGGCGTGACCGCGCGGGTCCTGATCCTCACCTCATCGAGTGCCTGCAGGATTTTGGAGCGAAACGTGACCGTCGCGCAGACTAAAGCGACGAGCCAGAAGTTCAGCATCACCCCGGAGGACTGGACGCCCTTCATCCGCTCGTACTGGATGAAAAACGTAGCCAGCAACTGTGTAAAAAAAAAACAAAAAAAAAACACAAACAACAACAAGGGGGAAAAAAAAAAAGCTCAGTAAGGAATAAAACACATGGGGGCGCCCTGTTACGGGAAAATAATCAACGCACGGGCGGTGCGATCGAGTCCCGAAGCGTTTTGCGGGTTATAGGAAGATGTCCGTGTGTGCGTTCGGTGTTGTACGGGTCTCACCATGGTGATGCCGAGCAGCGTGGGACTGACCAGGTAAACGGGTGCGACCGCGGCCCTGTGACCTCTTTCCCAGAAAGCGTAGAAAACATCCGACCAGCAGATGATCCACAGCAGTAACCCGGTGACCTTAAAAGGAGGAGAAAGAAAGAAAAAAAAAAACACTGCCATAAAAATCGTCTGATCCTGAAGAACGATTGCGGAAATTCCCACTTCATGTAAAACCGCCTTTTGCATAAAACAACCATAAAGAAGGAACTGATTTTAGCTGATTTGCATGTTACACACACACGTTAAAAGTGTGACACACACGTGTGTGACACACACACACACACACACACACATTATTATATTAAACATCCCCCCGGATCATTTACTTTGACACACACCGTACGTAGTTTCGTCCCACATTTATACTCACGGTTTTGGCTTTATTCAGGCGGCTCATGCAGATGTAGCCGCGATTGTGGCTTTTGAGGTACAGGAAGTAAAAAGGCGCGAACAGCCAGAGGTAGAAACATGGGATCCAGATGAGGACGGTGTTCTGAAAACACGGCGTCACGTCTGGGTTCTGAGCGCGCCATGTGCGGTTCCAGTCCTGCAAACACACGCAAAAAAAAAAAAAAAAAAGACAGTTCAGTCAGACCTTTAACCTAAATCATGTTTATTTATTTACTTCATCACAAATAATAATAATAATAATAATAATAATAATAATAATTCTGCAGATACAAAAACCACGAGAATTCAATCGGACTTAAATCGTAACACATTCCCGAGTTTCACAGAGAGGCAGGTTTAAAAAAAAAAAAACCACACGACACCTTTAACATCATTCGGTCATGCAAGGTTTGGAAAAACAATTTTTCATCCCCCGTCTGTCCTTTTCACATGTCCACCTCTCTCCATCTGAGACCGTTTGGCCCCGTGTCTCTCTCTGCCCTTGATCACCTCCACCATGGTCTCTATACACCCCCTTCTGTCGCTCTGCCTCGGTCCATCTCAGTCTGGGTCTCTACACCATCCATGGCTCTCTGCCCTGGTTTGTCTTTGTCTTGCGGCCCCGTCCATCTTCACTTCCCTCTTTGTCTTCCGCCCCACCCTTCACGTCCTACTTTGTCTTTCCGCCCAGTCCTTCTTCACGTCCCTTTGTCTTTACATCTCTAGTTGCCTTTCCACCCATCCTTCTTCACGTCCCTCTTTGTCTTTCCGCCCCGGTCCTTCTTCACGTCCCTTTGTCTTTCCACCCCTGTCCTTCTTTACATCTCTAGTTGCCTTTCCACCCATCCTTCTCCACGTCCCTCTGTCTTTCCCCCCCCGTCCTTCTTCACGTCCCTCTGTCTTTCCACCCCTGTCCTTCTTCACGTCCCTCTGTCTTTCCACCCCTGTCCTTCTTTACATCTCTAGTTGCCTTTCCACCCATCCTTCTTCACGTCCCTCTGTCTTTCCACCCCTGTCCTTCTTTACATCTCTAGCTGCCTTTCCACCCATCCTTCTTCACGTCCCTCTGTCTTTCCACCCCTGTCCTTCTTCACGTCCCTCTGTCTTTCCACCCCTGTCCTTCTTTACATCTCTAGTTGCCTTTCCACCCATCCTTCTTCACGTCCCTCTGTCTTTCCACCCCTGTCCTTCTTTACATCTCTAGCTGCCTTTCCACCCATCCTTCTTCACGTCCCTCTGTCTTTCCACCCCTGTCCTTCTTCACGTCCCTCTGTCTTTCCACCCCTGTCCTTCTTCACGTCCCTGTCTTCCCACCCCTGTCCTTCTTCACGTCCCTCTGTCTTTCCACCCCTGTCCTTCTTTACATCTCTAGCTGCCTTTCCACCCATCCTTCTTCACGTCCCTCTGTCTTTCCACCCCTGTCCTTCTTCACGTCCCTCTGTCTTTCCACCCCTGTCCTTCTTCACGTCCCTCTGTCTTTCCACCCCTGTCCTTCTTCACGTCCCTGTCTTCCCACCCCTGTCCTTCTTCACGTCCCTCTGTCTTTCCACCCCTGTCCTTCTTCACGTCCCTCTGTCTTTCCACCCCTGTCCTTCTTCACGTCCCTCTGTCTTTCCACCCCTGTCCTTCTTCACGTCCCTCTGTCTTTCCACCCCTGTCCTTCTTCACGTCCCTCTGTCTTTCCACCCCTGTCCTTCTTCACGTCCCTCTGTCTTTCCACCCCTGTGCTTCTGTACATCTCTAGTTGCCTTTCCACCCATCCTTCTTCACGTCCCTGTCTTTCCACCCCTGTCCTTCTTCACATCCCTCTGTCTTTCCACCCCTGTCCTTCTTCACGTCCCTCTTTGTCTTTCCGCCCGTCCTTCACGTCCCTCTTTATCTTTCTTCCCCGTCCTTCACGTTCCTGTTGACTTTCTACCTCGACCCTCACTGTCTTTCTACCTTGTCCATTGTTGTCTTCCTACCCCCATCAGTCTCCTTCCGTCTCCCTGCTCATCTCCATTAGTCTTTCCTCCCCTGTCCGTCTTAACCACCGCTTGTCTTCCTGTTCAACCTCGTCTCTCGTCCCAGTCATCCTCACTCCATCATTCTCCCAATCTCTCCTTTCTTTCCTCTACGTACATATATCTATATAATAAAATTCTAGTAAGACAAAAAAAGACGACAACAGCACATCTATACAAATAAACAACAACAAAGAAAAGCTTGTGCCTGGAGCATGCGAGGTTGGTTTAAAACAGGGCTCAGAAATCATCACACGACTCTTTCAGAACGCAACGGTAAACAAAAACCAAACAGAACAGCAGGGTTATAATAGATCACAGACCTGAGCCGAAAGCCATTATTACTCGTGGCGGAGACGTGAAGAATTACACAACCTCCCAAGCGTGAATACAGGCTCTTCTAAAACCAATTCTCACAAACAGGTTCGAGAACATGGAGGACTCGAGACAGACTTTCCAAACAAACTAAACCACTCCGTTCCTACTTTACACACATATATATATATATATTTAAACAGCATGCACATTCATCATATTTTCAATAGAATAAAATGTATTACATAAGATTGATTTGTTCGAACTTTAGGGGACTCAAGCAAACAGGTGATTTCTGCGATCATGCTTCAAAGAACAAACAATCTGGACATTGTTCATAAACAACAACAACAACAACAAATAATAATAATAATAATAATAACAATAATGGGATTAGTAAAGTATGAGCATGACATGCTAAGTTAAGAAGCAAATCCCTGAAGGGCAAAAGCGCAACAGTAGTGTTTAAAACAATAAATAAGTAAATAAATAAACATGTCTACAAGTACACACGTGTGTCACGTGATGAGGACTACGGCGCCGCCATTTCGCATGAGCTGTAAACAGTACTTACACAACGTGTAAGTGTTCATTAATTAGCTTTAGCATTAGCATTATTTAACCGGCATTCGCAGGTTTGAAAAGCTTAAGACATTTCAGCACAGAAACGCTCCACGGTTTCTCGGGGTTTACACACGGACTCACCCATAATGGGTCGGAGGAATCCGCGCTGCAGAAGCGGTTCATGCCCGAGAGCTGCGTGTGCGCGCCGCCGCTTTCCCCGAACATCACCCCGGCTTCGTGTTCATCACTACACGGCTCGCTCTTATGGGCTGACGCAAAACGGGCGCAATGATTCACCCGGGTTGTTTCCCCAACCGTTTTCCGGATAAAGCCACGCCTCTCCCCCCGCCGAAGCAATCCGCGCTGTGATTGGGGCGTTTCTTCTTCTGCGCTGTAATTGGACGGCGGTCGTGCGCTCCAAAGGCGTGTTAATTTTGTTTTTCCTCACGAGCTGCAATAACAAACTTCTGAGCGCGTGCGTCCGTTCGTGCCTCTGGCCCAGAGTTCAATTCTATCTATCTATCTATCTATCTATCTATCTATCTATCTATCTATCTATCTATCTATCTATCTATCTATCTATCTATCTATCTATCTATCTATCTATCTATCTATCTATCTATCTATCTATCTATCTATCTATCTATCTATCTATATAATTAAATAAAAAAATAAAAAATAAAAAAAAAAACAAGAACAGTAATCATTTTAAGAGTAGTACTGTTTAATTCTGAAAAAGTTAGGACAGGATGGAATATGCTAATAAAAACAAAGAGGAGTGATTTTGTAAATGTTTTTAAATTGTATTTATACACACACACACACACAAACGTATAAAGACAAGGTTTTTGATGTTTTATCTGATCAACTGCATAGTTTTTGGAAGCTGAACATTTATTTTGAAATCGATGCACACGACACGTTCCAAGTAAGTTGGGACGGAGCGATTTAGGACCAATGTGAAGTTGAAATAAGAAGGGGATGTGAAAACAGCGAGGCAATCGTCTAATAACAATAAGAATTAAACGATTCAAGTAAAGGGCGAGGCCGAAAACCACCTGAGTCTGAAATGGAGATCCTGACATGGGAACACTTTGGTCAACCTTTGTCAGTCGACATCATTCGCCGCTGCATCAACAGATGCAAGTTAAGGCTTTACTACGCAAAGCAGCAGCCGTACATCAACACTGTCCGGAAGCTCCGCCCACTTCTCATGGGATCGGTGTCATCTGAGATGGACAGTAGCACAGTGGAATCGTGTGTTTTGGTCCGACGAGTCGACATTTCAAATAGTTTTTGGACAAAACTGCTGTCATGTTCTCCGTGCCAAAGAGGAAAAGGACCATCCAAGCTGTTATTAGGGTCCAAAAGCCAGCGTCTATCATGGTATGAGGGCGTGTCAGTGCCCATGGCATGGGGGTAACTTGCACATCTGTGAGGGCAGCATTAATGCACAAAGATATGTACACACTTTGGAGCAACATACACTGCATCCAGAGCAGGACAACGCCAAACCACATTCTGCCCAGATTACATGCGCATGGTTGCGTAAGTAGAGAGTTCTAGCAAGGTCTGCTGCAGTCCTGACCTGTCTCCCATTGAGAACGTGTGGCGCATTATGAAGCGCAAAATATGGCAACGAAGGCCCTTTATAGCTGCCCAGCCACTTCACTCTTCACTCAGCGTCCAAACGCTTAATAAGTGTTATTAAAAGAAAATGTGCTGTTACACATCGGTAACCAGTCGACCGTCCCAACTTTTTTGGAGTGTGTTGCAGTCGTCCGATTTTGAAACCAGTGTCTATTTTCAAAAATAAATGAAATTCACAAAATAAAACATCAAATAATGTGTTCATAATGTGTTTTCAATGTAGTACAGCGGGAACTGAATTTTCAAATGACTTTTTGTTTGTTTTTTTGCATTTTCCATACTGTCCCAACTTTTTTGAAATGAGGTTGTATGCAAGTACCATACAAGTTCAGCCAGATTAGATGTGAATGATCATTTCACTTAAGTAAATTTGTTGTTTATATAATAAATTAATCAATTTACATATTTATATCTTCAAATTGGTTCAAAAGTGGAACTTTCATATATTTTAGATTCATTACACATGAAGTGGAATATTTCATGCCTTTTTATGAAGTATAAAGCTACATATACACTCTAATATACACTCAAATGGCATAAAACTGACATTTTGTAGTAATTTTCACAATTTAAATGAAAAAAAAAAACAAATCAGTCACATGGTAAAGTAAGTACACCCCTACATTTATCACGCCTTCAATAAAATCCATAAGATTAGAATCAGGTGTTGAGGATCAGGTGCCAGTGAATTGGAACCTGCTCAGAGAGTGCAGGTGGAACTGGTCTTATTTATACCCCTCTCATATCTCGTGTCTGGTGTTCCCGATGCTATATTGAGGTGTGGTATCATCATGCCAAGCTTTAACGAGTTCTGTAACGAGAGCCTTCAGAAAAAAGCCTGTGGATGTCTATGAGTCTGGCAAGGGATTTAAAAAGAACTCCAAATGATTTGAAATACATCATTCCACTGTAAGGAAAATCATCTACAAATGGCACAGATTTCAAACGACTGTCACTTTTTCCAAGACCAGTCGTCCCGGCATATTCAGCCCAAGAGCAGACCGTCTGATGCAAAAAGAAGTCTCCAAGAACCCCAAATTTCCTAAAATTTCAAAAAGTCAAAGCCCGGATCCCATTGAAATGTTGTGTCGGGATTTGAAACAGGCGGAACGTGCAAGAAAACCCTCAAACATCTTGCAACTGGAAGAATATTGCAGGAGTGGACGAATGGACAAAAACTCCAGCAAGCCTGGTGGACAATTCTGCAAAACACCTACAAGAAGTTATTTCTGCTAAAGGGGGCAATACTAGCGTCTGAGGCCAAGGGTGTACTTACTTTTTCCACAGACGAATATCACATCTATTGTCATTTCTGTTGAATAAATGATTGGAAATATATGATATGATTTGATTTGGTCCTTTGAAGGGTGAGAAAAGGGTTTGTTTATTAAACAGTTTGTACCAGCAACAGGTCTATGACGTCATGAGTTCGGACACGTTTCGACCTGTTTCTGACAGTAAATCTCAGACAGGTGAAAACTAACAGTAGAAACTGATGAACATTGTGGTCACAGTGACATCTAGTGGTGCGAGCCGGTATGGCTTCATCTCTTCTGTTTTGAGAGCTGGGGAAATTAGAGTCCATCCATCCACCCATCTTCAACCGCTTATTCCTTCTTCAGGGTCGCGGGGAATCTGGAGCCTATCCCAGGGAGCATCGGACACAAGGAAATTAGAGTGAATGTTGCTAATTGCTACTTTCATATATATAACTACTATAATTATACTAACAACTATATATAACTACTATAATTATACTAACAACTATATATAACTACTATAATAATACTAACAACTATATATAACTACTATAATTATACTAACAACTATATATAACTACTATAATAATACTAACAACTATATATAACTACTATAATTATACTAACAACTAACAACTATATATAACTACTATAATTATACTAACAACTAACAACTATATATAACTACTATAATTATACTAACAACTATATATAACTACTATAATAATACTAACAACTATATATAACTACTATAATTATACTAACAACTATATATAACTACTATAATAATACTAACAACTATATATAACTACTATAATTATACTAACAACTATATATAACTACTATAATAATACTAACAACTATATATAACTACTATAATTATACTAACAACTATATATAACTACTATAATAATACTAACAACTATATATAACTACTATAATTATACTAACAACTATATATAACTACTATAATAATACTAACAACTATATATAACTACTATAATTATACTAACAACTATATATAACTACTATAATAATACTAACAACTATATATAACTACTATAATTATACTAACAACTAACAACTATATATAACTACTATAATTATACTAACAACTAACAACTATATATAACTACTATAATTATACTAACAACTAACACTATATATAACTACTATAATTATACTAACAATATAACTATATATATATAACAACTAATATATATAATTACTAAATATTAACATATATATAACTACTATAATTATACTAACAACTATATATAACTACTATAATTATACTAAAAATTATATATAACTACTATAATTATACTAACAACTATATATAACTACTATAATTATACTAACAACTATATATAACTACTGTAATTATACTAACAACTATATATAACTACTATAATTATACTAACAACTAACAACTATATATAACTACTATAATTATACTAACAACTAACAACTATATATAACTACTATAATTATACTAACAACTAACAACTATATATAACTACTATAATTATACTAACAACTATATATAACTACTATAATTATACTAACAACTAACAACTATATATAACTACTATAATTATACTAACAACTAACAACTATATATAACTACTATAATTATACTAACAACTATATATAACTACTATAATTATACTAACAACTATATATAACTACTTATTATACTAACATTATATAACTACTATAATTATACTAACAACTAACAACTATATATAACTACTATAATTATACTAACAACTAACAACTATATATAACTACTATAATTATACTAACAACTATATATAACTACTATAATTATACTAACAACTATATATAACTACTGTAATTATACTAACAACTAACAACTATATATAACTACTATAATTATACTAACAACTATATATAACTACTGTAATTATACTAACAACTAACAACTATATATAACTACTATAATTATACTAACAACTATATATAACTACTATAATTATACTAACTAACAACTATATATAACTACTATAATTATACTAACAACTATATATAACTACTATAATTATATTAACAACTATATATAACTACTATAATTATACTAACAACTAACAACTATATATAACTACTATAATTATACTAACAACTATATATAACTACTATAATTATATTAACAACTATATATAACTACTATAATTATATTAACAACTATATATAACTACTATAATTATACTAACAACTAACAACTATATATAACTACTATAATTATACTAACAACTATATATAACTACTATAATTATACTAACAACTATATATAACTACTATAATAATACTAACAACTATATATAACTACTGTAATTATACTAACAACTATATATAACTACTATAATTATACTAACACAACTATATATAACTACTATAATTATACTAACAACTAACAACTATATATAACTACTATAATTATACTAACAACTATATATAACTACTATAATTATACTAACAACTAACAAGTATATATAACTACTATAATTATACTAACAAGTATATATAACTACTATAATTATACTAACAACTAACAACTATATATAACTACTATAATTATACTAACAACTATATATAACTACTATAATTATACTAACAACTAACAAGTATATATAACTACTATAATTATACTAACAACTATATATAACTACTATAATTATACTAACAACTATATATAACTACTGTAATTATACTAACAACTAACAACTATATATAACTACTATAATTATACTAACAACTAACAAGTATATATAACTACTATAATTATACTAACAACTATATATAACTACTATAATTATACTAACAACTATATATAACTACTATAATTATACTAACAACTATATATAACTACTATAATAATACTAACAACTATATATAACTACTATAATAATACTAACAACTATATATAACTACTATAATAATACTAACAACTATATATAACTACTATAATTATACTAACAACTATATATAACTACTATAATAATACTAACAACTATATATAACTACTATAATAATACTAACAACTATATATAACTACTATAATTATACTAACAACTATATATAACTACTATAATTATACTAACAACTATATATAACTACTATAATTATACTAACAACTATATATAACTACTATAATTATACTAACAACTATATATAACTACAATAATTATACTAACAACTATATATAACTACTATAATTATACTAACAACTATATATAACTACAATAATTATACTAACAACTATATATAACTACTATAATTATACTAACAACTAACAACTATATATAACTACTATAATTATACTAACAACTATATATAACTACTATAATTATACTAACAACTAACAAGTATATATAACTACTATAATTATACTAACAACTATATATAACTACTATAATTATACTAACAACTAACAAGTATATATAACTACTATAATTATACTAACAAGTATATATAACTACTATAATTATACTAACAACTATATATAACTACTATAATTATACTAACAACTATATATAACTACTATAATTATACTAACAACTATATATAACTACTATAATTATACTAACAACTATATATAACTACTGTAATTATACTAACAACTATATATAATTACTATAATTATACTAACAACTATATATAACTACTATAATTATACTAATTATACTAGGCGAGCGGGTTTGGGGAGCGAGTTAGTGGAGTGGGTTAGTGGAGTGAGTTGGTGGAGCGGGTTAGTGGAGTGGGTTAGGCGAGTGTGTTGGTGGAGTGGGTTAGGCGAGCGGGTTTGGAGAGCGAGTTAGTGGAGTGTGTTAGTGGAGTGTGTTGGTGGAGTGGGTTAGGCGAGCGGGTTTGGAGAGCGAGTTAGTGGAGTGTGTTAGTGGAGTGTGTTGGTGGAGTGTGTTGGTGGAGTGAGTTGGTGGAGTGAGTTAGTGGAGTGAGTTGGTGGAGCGGGTTAGTGGAGCGAGTTGGTGGAGTGGGTTAGTGGAGTGGGTTAGGCGAGCGGGTTCGTGGATACACCACTGTACATATGTTTCACTCGGTTCACAGGCAGTAGGGGTGTGGTGCCATTTCTTTTGGGAGAGGGTTTCCCTTTTGTCTCTGTTTTTGGCTTAGGGAATTAGGGAAGTACTTGTCATTTCTTTATTTTCCTTTTAGGTAAGCTAGCTGCCTAACAAAGAATTCTTTTGTTTATTATTTTGGCCTTGGCCCAGCCTGAAGTTACGCCTGGTTTGGTTCTTTGTACAGTTCTATGTGTATAATTGTGTGTGTGTTACAATTATACCACAACCTTTTGAACAACCCTGTTTGTGTAGTTATTCTTGGTTCCCTCATTTTAAAGGTCAATTCCATTTGAATCGCGAGTTGGTTACTCTGTGAACGCTTAACCTAGACTGGACGTAACAAAAAATGAAACAAATAAGAATACACATAAGTTACCAATTCAAAACAAAGTAACAGAATAACACTTATTGTCAGTCTAAAACATTTCTCTTTTTTTAAATGTAGTTTATTTTAAGTGTGTTGGTTGCTTTGTCACATTAAATGTAGAAAAAGATCTGACACGATTCGTCACAAAGCCCTGCGGCGATGTGAACAGGGGGTGTGTAAACTTTTGATTTCCTCTGTAAGGTGTGTTTTTAAAGCATCAGCCCCTCCTCCACACACTGTGGCAGTCGGTCAGTACTCTAACACACAGGATTTCACCGAGTTTCTGTTTGTTCTCAGCAGATTTCCCTCTCAGCTCTGAATACTGAATACATTTCTGAATATTCTGACTATACTGATGTCTGGTTTTATGCTGTATTTTATACGATCGATTCCCGGTGAGGCCACTAGATGCCACCATTATCAACTCAAGTGGCAATTTAGCATAGTACATGCATGTTTTTGGGTTGTCGGAGGAAACTGGAACCCAGAAGGAAACCCACACAGACACAAGGAGAAGATGATTGTGTAATTCCACAGTATTTGGTGTTTTATCAAATCAACTGCATAGTTTTTTGAAGGTAAACGTTGATTTTGAAATTGATGTATGCAACACGTTCCAAAAACGTTTGGGACAGGGGCGATTTAGAACTAACAGCTGGTTCCTTGCCTTAAAGAACTGCTTTTTCATCACATGTTCAGTACTTTTTTTCCCCCCGTGTCATTCCACTTCATTAAACAGAACTTTATTTATGGACTTTAACGTTGTGAATTCTTTATATTTGCGGATTCCTTGAGTTAATACTGAGGTCTGGTGAGAATTTCATGTGAATAACCTCGCTGGAAATATATCTACTGAAGTAAATGTTAACTGGTCCGATATTTATTTTCACCCCGCTGTATATTCTAAAAGGTCAGTTTGGACAATTAAAAAAAAAATTGTTATTAAAGTTTTCTGTGTAATATTTTGTGAGCTTTGTTTCTTATTGAACACAGAGGGAAGAGTATCGGACAGGGACATTCCCAGCTGTCAGGATGTGCTCCCCCCCCTGCTATGACGGGAGGTGGGGTTAAGACAAAGATAAAAGCTAAAACTTGTATGATATGGTTTTTGCCTTCAATTTCTTTTCACCTTTTCTCAGTAAATTGCGGTGGAAGTGTACTCGGGACAGAAAACCATCAGGTTTAGTTTACTCTAAACTCCAAACAGCTGAACTAAAGTCAAATCACACAACTGCATCTAAAATAAAAATAAAAAATTAAATAAACAAAACAAACTGTACTAAGGGGGGGGGGGGAGATAAAGATGATCAATATGTCCAGGTATTGTGACTTTTAAGAACGGTAAAATATTGAGCCTGGTCATACTGCGAGTGAGCGCACACTTCTTCCAGACGTCTACAACATCCTAAACGAAAACTCTCTCACAAATAGAACTATTTATTGATAGAAATAACAGTAGGTGTTTGTGTTCATGAAAACATTTTTTTTTTTAAATGTTAACCCATTTTCAAAATATAATTAGACAGTGAAATATGCCTTCCACTTCTTTGATACAACATTCTACAGAAAAAAGTGGTTAAAAACATTAGTTTTGAGCCTTAGGGCTTTCCATAGTACCTTAGTACTATGGTGGGGTTCAGAATCGGGGTTGTATTATATAATCATTTTTATTATTATTAAATATATTTTTCAGAATTTATTCACAGATTATTTGAGATATAAATAAGTATAACAGTTATTATACACACACACTCGTACAGGAAGGGGACCTGAGCCGTTTTTGTTTAGTAAGACGTTTATTCTGCACATCTGCTGATGGAACATTTGTTTCGCGTGAACATGAGAATCCGCTGCGTTTAACCCAAACGACGCCTCGAAACCCAACTCGCCTCTCACTGACCGTCTCGTTTAAACACCTGACCAACACCAAAAAAAGAAAAGGCAGAGAGACAAAACTGTAACCAGCCTTTAGTGATTAATGGTTAATGTAAATACGTAACCATGTCCTCGATCTATCTATCTATCTATCTATCTATCTATCTATCTATCTATCTATCTATCTATCTGTTCATCCTCCGTCTATTATAACTCCTGTATTAGTAGAGAAAACAGCACGTACGAGCTCCTCTTTACGTTTCTAATTTTAACATAAAACACTTGTAGCCTTCACTGAAGTATTTAACTTTAATTCATCTGAACTACACCACAGAGATCCTTCAAAATTTACGTCTCAAAAAAACAAAACTAAACGGGAAGGCTCCGGACTCGTTTACTAGAACGTCGGCCATTTTGTAAAGAAATGTCGGCTTCTCGTTAATCGCTTTAAAACTGCCGCTTGGCTATGTTTGTCCCACGGCGCTACTGAATTCTGATTGGTCAGAAGGTGATTCTTTTTCTAGAACGCCAGCTCTCGTTTCTATAGTAACAGCTTGTACGCGTGGACTCGATTAAAAAAAAAAAACACGTACGTGATCGATTTCTTTCGTCTGCGAGAGAGGAAATATCTCGTTTTGACGCTGTATTCTTGAATAGATGGAAGAAGAAGAAGAGGGGGAAGAAAAAAGGAATTGTTGGAGAATCGCCGTGGTATAAGAGGAATAAAACTCGTACATGAAGTACAACAGTGCACCCACAAGTGTTTTATTCCTTATACGGACCCATTTCTCCCGGAGAACGCGACCCGACACTGAGCCTAAGGCACTGGGTTCGTCGAATTGCAGCGAAGACACAAACAGCTCAAAGTTTCACATCAGCAAAAGCTCTTAGAAAATTAGTGTCACATCAATCGCCCAAAAGCCACAACTTTACAGTGTCTGCTAAAGAAAAGAAAAAAAATAATAATAATAAAATCCAACATGTAAAGGGTTCTACGTGGAACCCCGATCCTCCGTTAAACAAGCGAGGACCTAATAATCAATCCTTACACGTGTGCAATATGGCGATGTGACAAACTTACGCAATAATTTACCATTTCTATATTTCAAACGCATCCTGAGTCTCCTTAGTGCTTTTATAGTTCTTACATAGTTCCTGTAACGACTGAATTCATTCTGGGGGGTGGGGGTGGGGGGGGGGGTTCTTTCTTTCCCCTTTTCGTGTTACATTTCAAGCAGATTATTTTTGTAAACTGTAACGAAATCATAATAATAATAATAATAATAATAATACTACTAATGTTTTTCCTTCACCTGCCACTCGTAACGTGAAACGTCTGTTCAGATTCGTTATCCGGTTACAGAAAATGGAATTATCTTGACGCCACGTCACCGCTAAAGTACAGCGACGAGGCCCGGCTACGAGCGCCCCAAAATGGGCAGGTGTGTCACTCGCGCGAAGCAACAACATTTAGCTAGAACGGTTTGTACCAAACATCGAACTGTTCCTTAGGAGACGTTATGCGCACACACACACACACACACACACACACATACGGCAAGATTGCAGTCCTTGAGTCTGCGCTGCACGGCACAGTTTAGTGTTTCCTGCTCTCTCTCTCACACACACACACACACACACACACACCTCATTTGCATGAAGACTTGTGCTCAACTACAAGGTAACAACTAAAGGAAGCGTATAGATTTGATCGTCGTCTCGTTTTTTTTTTTGGATTAACTAGACAGGGACGGAGTCACGAGGACTCTGTTACGGAAAGGGAATACTGGTTCGGGTGCGAGATCCTTCCGAAACGTAACGGTTTAAACATACAGCTGTAACCCTCCCTTCTTCATCAGCTACATTCACCTCGTAGCTCCGGTCCAGAATTAAAGAACAAGACTACAGACGCCGGTTTATAGTTCTGAAACGTGCCGTATCGGGTGCGTTAGAGCGGACATTTCGACGCCGAGCGTCTTCCACCCTTATCGGGTCACGGAGCAGATCGGCGTCGGGTAAAGACGTGAAGCGAGACGGAATGACAGAAAACTCCTGAACTGTGCAGCGCTAATATCCACAACAGACATTTTCATCGCCAAAATGAAGAAGAAAAAAAAGCAAAAAAAAAAAAGGAGGCAAATTAAATATGTACATAATATCAGGCTGTAAGTATAGACAACGTTTACAAAAAAAAATACATTTAAAAGAAAAAAGGAAAAAAAAGGG
>CM022753.1:39930408-39955408 GCA_012411365.1 Ameiurus melas | reverse complement strand
ACTCGCACGTTCGTGAACGTGTGTGAAAACTCGAACAAGAACCGAGAAGGATCTCCCTCACTTCTCGCATCGCCCACTTCAACCGAGACGGTTTCCTAGACGACGACACGCCGTGCGTTCCCGCTGTTAGGGCGTAAAAACCTCTGCACCGAGAACCGTAGATTAAAAAAAACGACGCGGACGCGATATCCGACGGCGTATATCGTATCCGTCATCGCGTTCTCGGTCGTTCCGAAGACGCGGCGTCGCGCCATCGGACATCGGCAAGCGCTCCAGCGAAAGGGTCACATGACCACCGACTGGCACGGACTCCGCCCTCTTGCACACTTGGGATTCCGTGGATACGATCGGTCGGGTCGGAGTTTCATCGTGTTGAGGAGACTGCGAGTAGCACGCGCCGACGAACTACGCTTGCTGCTACTCTTCAATAAGACACGCCCTTGGGGCGGGGCATCCACGTACTACAGAGCGTTTCATTGGACGAACGTGAGACTAGTACAGGATGAGTCATTTTTAATATATATATTTATATAGAATAGTGAAGTGATTTGGAACTTTCTAGATAAAATTACTCACAGTTGAATGAAAGTCTCAACACTGAAAAGAAATATCTTTGCTACTGTATTTAGTTCAACCGCTGCTGTAAAACTGTTAGCTTTCTCGAAGCTAAACGACTCACCAAAACTTTACAAACCGACTTCTGCTTTTCCGCCCGAACCGGATCAAATAACGGAAATCGTTCCCGTCTTTATCTTCCTCTTTCAGATTTAGGTCTTAATGCGGTCTCAGCGATAAGAACAATGGTTTTCAAAAGCCAACTCCGTAAATATCCAGATACTTTTAGACAATAGAGGAAGAGAGAGAAAAAGAATCCCTCTCCGAGTCGACTCTTCTCCGACACTGATGCTCGCTCGTGGAACCGACTGAAAGACGACCTCGTGATTCCGCGATCTTCATGTCATACGCGAGCGAGATTGCGCCAACCCTGCAGCTTGGATATCGGCCAGTGTTCGCGCACTTCCTGGTTGACGTCAAGCACGATTGTGATTGGAGAATTCGTAATGCGGCGTCACTCAGGGGAGAGATTTGATTGGTCAGATCAGTGACAACGCGGTTACAGGCGTCGGTGATCAGATATCGCAGTTATTATTATATTATTTTAAATCAACATTTTATTATTATTTATGTACACATTGAACAACAAAGCAATAATGAACAGCTTAGCAGTGGCAAAATAATCTCTTGGAGTGAGGTGATATTAAAATATAATAAGGTTTTAACATTAGAATTGTGTATATTTATTTGTTTGTATTTTACCAGTGATAAGAATGCGATATAATCGGAATTTTAAAAGGATCAAAATATTTGACTGCAATAATGAACAGAATCGTATATTAGGTTTTCTCCATAGACAATTGTTTTTTAATCAGTATGACAATTTAAAAAGTTGTTATAACGGTAATAATTGTTAATTTATTACCTTTTGATGTACTGATTAATTGCTTAATTATATTCAGAAATTATTTAGCGTTTTATTCTTATTTAGCACTTTGGTACATGCAGCTTTAAACCATTGCATGCTATGAACTGAAGTGAATTTTACCTTATTTATTCAGATAGATTTTCTTCTTTATATATAAAACTTGCTCACAGACATGAGATTCATTTGGACTTTTCCTTATATATACTTAAGAACTCACGTTCATACGTAGACTTGTCACGTTAGATTTAGAAGGCCTTGCTGCTAGTCAGTGTCGATTCAGTGAGTCAGCTCACCAAGAGTCGACTCTTTTGGCTCCCAAACAGTTTTTGTTAAGTTTTTTTTTTTTTTTTTTTTTTAATAAACAGTGATTATTCTTCTTTGCCTAACTATGGATGTCTTACACCCATTGCCTACAGCTACAAAAATAAGAGAAAGAAAACAAACGGCATACATACAGGAGTCGACTCACACCTAAAGGAACCGACTCAAAGCTCCAAATAAGAGTCGATTCGTTCTGGTAAAAACGCATTTCCTTTCACAACAGCGGATGAAAGCGTTTGTACATGCAAATACACGATTTATAAAATACTTCACATTTCCCACCGATAACATTCCCATCTGTTCAGACTGTTTCGTGGCTTTGCCGTCTCAGTCATGGAAATGCATGACTTTACTCTTTGGATATTCAAATAGATTTGCATGGCCTGTGTTCAATAAGGCAGGTTTGCAGCTTTGGTGGATGCAAAACTCACTCCAAACCTACTGAAGACTGTATAGAGCTGTACGAGAGCAGAAATCCCATAAAACACACCATATGGCCAAAAGTATCTGGACACCGGACCATCACACCCACAAAACGTTGCCACAGAAGTTCGCAAGCACACAATCGTAGAAAACGTCTTCGTATGCTGTTGCAAACCTGTCTGAATGACAACGCCCCCGTGCACAAAGCGAGCTCTGGAGACACGGTCTGAGAAGGTTGGAGTGGAACAACTTGAAATGTCCTTCACACAGGATGCGTAATAGAACACATCAATGTGATGGTCAGGCCAGGTGTTTACAAACCTTGTTACTCCAGAGCTTTGATGACTTTTACTATTATTCTAAAATGTGTCAAATAAAAAGAATAAGTGCTTGTACACTTCGGACTGGTCGTGTATGTTCAATTTAGATAGTAATGCTACAATACGATATTCCACGCACTTCACTATGCCAAGCACCTGCCACTCATCACTTACAACACAAGCGTGTTCACCGAATGGAAGTAACACATTATGATAAAATAATATATATATATATATATATATATATATATATATATATATATATATATATATATATATATATATACACTACTTTTTATATATATATATATATATATATATATATATATACACACACACATATATATACACACACACACACACACACACATCATTCCGTAACACTCTGAATCAAAGAAACTCAGTCCATGCAACTGTCATCTTAGAATTTTCCCCAATTGAATATTTTTATTTTCATAGAATTTTCGCTTTAATAACACATGAGCACGCTCGTGCGCTCTGCAGAACACTACGAGGAGAGAAACCCAAGAGAGAGTGTGTGCGTGTGTGTGTGTGTGCTGTGCGTGTGTGTGTAAGCGAAGGGAGATGATACGATAGATACCGGCGTTCAATTCGTTTTCCGACTCTGACCGGTTTCAATCGGTCACTGTTACACAAGCGAGCTCTGGTCCACACCTTTTTATTATAATAACGGCGTCTTCGCTGCACACTATATTCCTCTGGTGGAAGAAAAAAAAGAAAAAAAAAAAGAAAAAGGAAGAAAAAAAAAAAAAAAAAAAGACAATAAACAATAATCTCCTGCGAGTCTGGTGAAGGGAGACTGGGGGGAAAAATAAAATAAAAAATATGGCACTGCTGAGCTCTCAATATGAGAAAGCTAACAACGTGTGGACTCGATTTCTTTTCTATCTTTTTAAATTTTTTTTACATTTTATTCTTTGCTTAAAAACCAAAATTTCTCGTTAGACAAGTTGTCGTGTTGCTTCTCGTGAGCTGGTTCTCCGGGAGGACGGGAAGGCCGGGAAACGCGTCTCTCCGGCCGCAACACCCACCTCTCCTCTTGCATGTTCGGCTTCTCCACGACACACACACCCACTCACACTCACACACACACTCTCACGCACGGAGCTTTTCAGTCTTTCTCAGCGACAAGCTTCAACACTTTCCCAATGGCAATGGTCTTTCCTGCAAGTGACACAAAAAAGGAAAATTCCAGAATGTTCCAAGCTAAAGCAAGACAAAATCCTTTTGAATAAACGTACATGTACGCACACACACACACACACACACACACACACCATATTGTAGTATATACACAGCACAGGGGAAGAGTAGCTAGCTTTGTCATTAGCTCATCCAAACTCTAGAGAAGGCATTTTCGCCCTCGCTCTGATGTCTGACGTGTCATTTGACACGCCGCTGATCGGATATTTGCACAAACGAGCAAGTGTTCCTAATAGCGTACAGTGTACACGCTACACACGTAGCACTGACCTTCGTCCCTCAGGGTGAAGCGACCCATCTGAGGGAAGTCTTTGAATGTCTCGAGGCAGATGGTCCCGGCGGTTCGGAGGCGAGCGATGCACACTTGGTCCTGTTTGACGAAGCGAGGTCGTGTCTTGCTCTTCTCACCCGACTTCTTGTCCACCAAACAAATTAAGGCCTGCGCCGCACACACACACACACACACCACGTGAACCAACACTGAACAGTGAAATCAAAAGGGGCTCATGGGAAACGTGGTCTTTACCGTGATCTGCACTTCCTCGATGCAGGTGTGAATGTGCAGGACTGCGTTGTAGCCCGGGCAGATGATGGACTTGTGTTCGATGATGACGATCTGGAAACACGAGGGAAAAGAATGTTATGGAAATACGGACTTGACGTGACTCGAAGTTGATAAAACAACGTGTTCAGTACTACTCTGATGTATCAGAACTACCGGGAAACGCGCCCTACTGCTGCGATCGGGAAAAACCCGACCTCCGACGAGGAATCGGATCATTCATTTCCAAATTCGGAGACTTGACTAGACGAACAGGACCTCGCGCGGAAATTCACGGAAAGCTGTTTAAAAATGTGCTTTGTACATACTGCTGAAAGAGTGAAGCCAAAGCCGGAAGGTTTTTTTTTGAGGGGTGCACCATGTTCTCATTCATCGGTACCTTCACAAATAAACACATTCACTAGACTACACCGTCAGACCCAGTGGGTTTTATATGATTCTTATTGTTCTGCTGGCGGGTCAGCGAGGGGGGTCGAGGTGGAGGGGACTATTAATTTTATTAAAATAAAAAAAATGTATTATTATTATTATTCGCGTGTCTTATTATTTCTGTCTCTCTGGATTTTTACACGGCACCCCTGCGCTCATCAGACCGCACACCGGGTTGGGAAACACGGCGCTAGGCGTTTAGGGCAGCCATTTTGTGCGATAAAAGGGGGTGGGGTTACGTTCTGCTGTTTGGGACGTATCCCACGCCCCTGTCTGATGACTTAAAGATACTTTAAAAAAAATCATCGAAAAGACTCGTTTTTTTTTTCTTTTTCTTTTTCTTTTTTTAAACCTGAGCGTCGAAGGTGCGTCCCGAGTGACAGAGGTTCTCCGGAGTACACAGGATGAAACCGGGCAGGATCTCCTCTTCCTCGATGCCTTTAAGTCGAAGCTTCAGGTTCTCACCGGGTCCCACGTCGTCCGTCTCGACGTCATCCGAAAGCAGGCTCAGCACCTCCACGATGTGCTACACACACACACACACACACACACACACACACACCGACAGAAGGAGCGTTTATACACGCTCAGCACAATGCACGAGCAATACAAATATCACCAGCTTTGCTTCACAGCATTAACACTACTCAACACTGAGAACGTTATTTATTAAATACCAACGTAAATATACCAGCGGTCACACTTTCACCACACGCCACGGGAGACGCTTCATCATGAAGACGAGCTTACCCTGTTAGGCATCATTACGAGTTGCTGCGCTTTGCTGATGCACCCGGACTCCAACTTGCCCAAAATCACAGTGCCCATGTCCTAGAGAAGATCAAAATCGGCATGTTAGACTACAACACCAGCAAACGGTGTTCTGGTCTGGTCACTCATCATTGTTGCTAATATTATTAGCTGAGATAAACTACCTAGCTAACGTCTGTGGTGCTAACGCGCGGCCACGTTATGAATGAACGGGGAATTCCGATGTAAAGTGGGCGGGGCTTGTATGAACTCATGAATATTGAGAAGATTTAAAAACAAACAAACAAACAAAACCGTCACCTTGTATTTATCTACGATCGGTAACCTGACTGGTCCGTCGCTGGATCTGCTGAAATTTGGCAAACTGTCCAGGTGTGGAATGAACGGTAGTCCTCTGTGAACACACAGAGAAGTTAATGGTTACGTAATAATCGTAATTATTCATGTAAGGAAGACAGCAATTGAGACAAGCTGTTACTACAGAAACGACAGGGAAAGAAAGCGTGCGTTAATAGAAACCTGTGACGTATACTTACGTGTACCAGGAGCAGTGCTCCGCTGGTTCTTTCAGGTTGGCCCCCGTCAGTCCTGAACATGGCATGAAGTGAATGTCTTTTCTGGGGTTGAATCCCACCTTCTTCAAAAACGGCACCAGTTTCTCCTTGCACTCCTCGTACCTGCCGAGAGGAAACGACGCGTCTTTAGAAAACGAAACCTTCGCTGTCGAGCACACAAAAGTTTTACACGCGAAAAGCCCGTCACGATAATCACGCTATCGACGTGGCATAAAATGGGTTTAAAACGACAAGGATATCGTTTATCGCGGTTATTTCTGGGACGATATATCGTCCGAACTAAAGTAGCGACGGGCCTAGTTCGAACGGTACTGGAAAGCAGATCCTTCACCTCTCCAAGCTCCAGTTCACAGTGGGGTCGTCCATTTTGTTCACGAGGACGATCAGGTGTTTGACTCCCGCCGTTTTGGCCAGCATGGCGTGCTCTCGCGTCTGGCCTCCTTTTTCGAACCCGGTCTCGAACTCGCCTTTACGCGCTGAAATCACCTGCGGGACATCTCAGAGATTTCACTCGACTGTCCGAGAGGATCGCAAAGGACACTTTTACAATTTCCTTTGAAATCTATTCATATCGCAAGCCTGGTGCACCACTGAGCGACTCACCAGCACAGCCAGATCAGCTTGCGACGCGCCCCCGATCATATTAGGGACAAAGCTCTTGTGTCCCGGCGCGTCCAGGATGGTGAAGTGCTTCTTCTCCGTCTCAAAATACGCGCGGCCCACCTCCACGGTTTTCCCCTTATCTCTCTCCTCCTGATTCGTATCCAGGGCCCAAGACAGGTACCTAAGCAAAGCACAGATTTAACACAAAAATGATTCAATTCGAGGCCAACACGACATCTATATATAGATATCCGACCTCTGGTCTCGGATCGGTCAGATGGAGACCAAGTTCGCACGTTAATGCACTCGATCGAAAACGTTATCGTTCTGCGGTAACCGCTCGATCGCAGAGACTCGTCCAGCAGACGAGTCCCCCCCGCACCCCCCAAGATAAAGAGTGCGACTGTTTACAGCTGCTGCAACACAAGTGAGAACTAAACAGGACCTAACTAGTTTCATAGACGTTTCACGACGTTAAATAAAAACAAATAAAAATGCATGACGTGTCGTTCTTTAATAATTAAACAAACAAACAAACGATGTAACTGCTGCGGTACAAGTGGAGTAAAATACTTTGTAACACACTGATCTAGAAAAATAATCAGCGTCAAAGCGGTAACGGTAGTCTCGCTTCGCTTCGGGATAAACGACCCTGCCCCGACGTTGATCATTTCCCCCATAACCGCACACACTTTACAAAGCGTAATAATGTAAATTACCAAGTTTCCCTGTTCTTCTCCTTGGCCTCCCGTTCGTATTTCTCCAGAGTTCGCTTCTCCACCATGCCTGTTAAATACCTGTACAGTGGAAATGAGAAACAGAGCAAAAGGTCTCGAGAAACCGTTCCAGACAGGAGCCAAGAAAACACAAACACACAGTATAATAACTCCGTAAAGACACAGTCGAACAGCACCATCTACTGTCCACTAACACTTATAACCACCGTGAGGAGTGCCTAGAAAGACAATAAAGGAATGTTTCTGCTGCAGGAACCTTTTCAGGAACCAAAGATCGAATGGCTTTTCCTGCGCCAAACACACCTGATCCAACGTATGGCAGGCTTCGGAGTTGGATCAGGCGTATTTAAATAATTTAAAGAAGTAGTTACACCCCGAGAATCAGCGCAGATACTCACATGATCTGTCCGCCGATGGTCGATTTGCCAGCGTCTACGAGGAAAGGAGACGAGAAACGGAGTGAGAAGAGAACGAAGGTTTATTAATTAATTAATGAAACCGTAATAACTGTACGAGACAGCGTTCGGGTGTGGAAAAAAATTAATAAATTACTAAACTAACTAAATACAGAAACCAAGAAAGAGAATAAACATCAATGCGAGAGTCTGCGGTTTAACTCGAGTTAAGAGTCGTGAATACAGCACTAACACAGAATTAAATGTTTACAGTTGATGAAAATGAAAACAATGACTCGTCACACTAACGCGGTTTGCTCAAATCGCACATTAGTGACAGTTAGGACGTCTGTATAACGACTGTGTGTGTGTGTGTGTGTACACGATAACAAAGACCCACACGACCAGCACATACACGCAGTCTGTAACGGCCATTACATTAGGGACGCAACCGAAGACCGATATTGTTTTTTTAAACACCCGATATCGATTATTTGCATGTTAACGCGCCCGATAACCGATACGCACACTGCTAGATGTTACAATTTAATTTAATTCTGCACTGTTATATCAACATTTTTATCTTCTCCCTTTATTTCCCATCTATCCTCCGATCTCATCTCACCCATCAATCTCCGTCACAGCTTCAGACCGTTTTTTAAAGCAAATGTTATAAAAACTCCTTCCTCTGCGTCACAGTCTCCTTGCGCCACCTTCGTTCCTCACCAGAAAGCAACAAAGAGAGATGTCTCCTCTCGTCTGTCATTGACACGGCCCTTATTATGACACTCGCTCCACAGCAAACACAAACTCCAACCCCCCAAAAAAGAAGAAGGAAAGCCGCTACGAATCTTAACGTCTTTCCCGATGTTTCGCGTAAAAACACGGGTGGAGAGGTACCTCCGGACACCACGGAGGGACACGGACGCCGCTGCAACCCATAAAAAAAACAACACTTAACAAACGCGTGCGGCGTAAACGAACTCGATGTTAGGGCTGGGCCGATATATCGGGATCATATCGTGATACACTTTTCCGAGATATCGTTGGTATGGTGATTTTTTTAAATTACTAATTAAATGGTACTGAATAGATGCTGCTGATTTGACGTAAAAAAAAAAAAAAGTTTTAACTTGATCTTCGTCTTTGCAGGCATTAAAGAAAAGTATCGTAAACCTCAGTTTAACTTTTTGGCTTGTTTGTTTATTTATCGTGCTAACGTTTTGGACGAAAATTCAGGACGAACAGATTCGTCTCCCAAACGTTCCACAGCGTTAAACGTGACCGTAAACGGTTAAAAGAGGTCAGACATTGTGAGTACAAGCTTACTCACCCACGTGGCCGATGAAGACCACGTTGACGTGCTCCCTCTTGGGCGCGTCGGGTTGAGCGGGAGTGACTTTCGGCGTCGGCGCTTCTTCGTCCTCCTCCATACCCTCCTCCTGGGGCGAGTCCTCTCCTCCTTTCTGCTCCCAGCTCTCTTCCTCGGCCGCCGTCTCTCCGTCTCCAGAGCCGTTCTCCAAGGGCGGAGCTGCTGCCGCAACAAACACACGCCACATTCATTAACACTACACACGCGCGCGCTTTACTGTTTACACGCTCAACAGATCCGACACCGATCGCTCTCGTTACAGCCGTCCCCGTTTGTGCTCCAGCGATTTGCAGTCAAAAGCGTTCATCGTGACCGAGTTAAATACCTGTACGGTGACGGCGTGTTTCTGAAAATATTCCATATACAGTGATACAGCTGCAACAGTTACACTGTGTTAACATTGAGATAGAGGAGGTACAGATCACGTCGCACTCCTTGAAAGCTGCCACAACATTTACGAGATTAAACACAGGGTTGCGTGCCGATTAACGTCACGATCCACTGGGAAACTTAAATTGAGGATGCAATACGACAACGTCTAAAGAAAATGCAAACGGGATTATTCACCGCTGCTTCAGCAGATGTTCGCCAACCATGCCAGAGTTTATTTTAAGTAGAAGTCGACCAATGGTGGCTTTTACCAATAACTACATCGGGCACCTATCGGGAGCGTACCTGCTGATAACCGATTAATCGACCGATTGTTTTTAAAAAGGATACTGAATTAAGTCATTACACACGTAGTAAAATAGTTATGAACTTCATTACAAAAATAAACTGTACCATGAAAATGTACTGTATTTTTTTTTAAATGAAATAAATATTAAAGTAGATAAAAGATCTACGTCCAAACTGAACCAAAAAGGAACACTCCAAATAGCAAAAAATACAGACACGGATCAAAAAACACTTCGCCTCTAGAGGCCGCTCTCGTACCGTACGCCGACAGCAGACCCTTCTCAGCCGCTCCCGAAACTGTAAAAAACTATAGTTCCGGCAATCGCTTATCGGTGCCGAACAAAGTTCGACTTTTGATTACAAGTCACTCAAGTTTTAGTTAAAAAGACAGCAACTGAACTAAAACTCACTTACCAGGCATGTCCGAGACCTCAATACGGCCATCTTTCTCCGGAACTGCAAGGAGAAAAAGAAAGAAATACGTTAGTCAACAAAAAAAATCTATAATCATCGAGTCCGAAAGCACACGTCAGGTTTTCTCTAAGAAAGCACGCAGGTAGGTGGACTGGTGACTGTAAAGGCCTCGACGTTTAACGCGGAGATGATGTAAAAACGAAACCGTCTGCATACGCTTTCGAGTTCATACGATCTACAGAATAGTTCGATACATAGCGTGCAGGACTCCAGTCCTGAAGGTGGCGCTGTCCTCAAACTCATCCTTCTTGGAATGAATCGGCTTGGGTACGATTGAACAGAGGCTGGGTCGAAAGTTTGCTGAAAAACCTCAGCTGTTACGTCGTATTGTTCGTGGAAGCCTAGATTCGCGTCATCTTCGCACGAAGTACGCCGAGGCCTTAGACCGCCCGCAGGCGCAAATGACGATGTGTACGAGGCGAGGTTGCGTCTTGTAATTCCCCGCCTACAACCTACGCCTACCGACGTGCAATTTTAACTCGGGTTAGTCTTCTCAATGCCTTGTTTACGGAGCGACGCCAAATCGACACGTTCACACTGGGAACAGCGTAAAGTTCTCTTTCGAGGAGGCGTCCACGTCCTCGCAGCGGAGTTTATCCCGAAGAGATTCAAAACCGAGACGGGATTAAAGATGTCAAAGGTGGTAGCGCTAAGATTTCGACACGCGACCTTCGGATCGCAGCCCCGTTTCGACGTGATTACGTTTACACAAGGTCCTGAGGACATTTCCTATTCTACAGAGGCTCCCGAGCGGTCTTAGTTCCATCCAGATCGGCCACGATGGCGCTTTTCCACCACACGGTACGGCTCGGCTCGCTTTTTGGGGGTTTCCCCACTGTGGATAGTACCTGGCAACCGAGAGTAGGGAGTTCTCCTTAACGAGGGGTATTGGGCCTGAATAAACGCATGTCATTTAATACATACTTTGCGCACGCTAAAACACGATTAATTGAAAAACAATGCATCATTTCTCTCATCACAGGTAAAATTACAACAAAGGTGTCCATCTTAGATTTTTTACATCTCGCTTGTTACCGATTTCCAAACAGGCGTTCATCGAAGTCTCTCCCGTCGCGGCCGAACCTAACGTGAGCATATCGAGCGGTACGTAGTTTCTAGACCGCTGTTATTTTACATCCTTAATAGGCTCCGTGTTCAGGTAATACAACGCTATTCCCACGTAAAGGCGAGTGGAAGACGGCGCCCACGTTGAGGCGGCAGTGGAAGAGCGAGCTCGGGAAAGTAAAGCGAGTCGATTCGAACCGTGCAGTAGAAAACATGTTTATTTTCGCCAAACTCCGCGCTCGTCTGATTATTTTTAGTCCTGATACACACGCTTTTCCACGATTTTCTATAAAGGAAGTCGCATCTCGTCGGACGAAACGATGTCATGCCGCATTTCGTTTTGTAGCACGAACCCCACCCCAGATATTAAACCGTTCCGGGAAAAATGGACGCTTTACAAGAGGTGCGCCGCGTCCCAAACAGGATCCGAGATTAGAATTGGCTCGTGTTGAAACGGGCATCGCAAAGGACACCCGGACGGTCCGGCATCTCCGGTAGACAAGCGTGGGTCCGTCGACACTTTCCCAGTTAAAATTACCCACAACTCCTTGCGTGAGGACGGAAGAAGAGGAGTTTTTTTTTCCCATGACAGAAAAAAAGAATACCTTTTTAAATCATAAAAAAACAAACCAAAGGAAATTATATAGTATAAATTAAACGTGACGCGTCAGTACTCACAGGTTTTCCCTCTTCTACAAATAAGTAACGACTGACTGTATCACTGCCAGGTCCTTAAATTACAAACACACAACCGCAACCAAGCAGGTTTATACAAAATACAAATACGACTTATTTTAACAGACAAACTAATCCGATCCGAACGTCAATCGATAAGGGGCGGGGTTTAAATCAATAAGAAAAGAAATTTCTAATCTCCATTTCGTTTCTTACAGGTTTTATGAGTTGCATCTTTAAAACCATCCATCTTCTACCGCTTATCCTTTTCAGGGTCACAGGGAACCTGGAGCCTATCCCAGGAAGCATCGGGCACAAGGCTGGGTACACCCTGGACATAGTGCCAGTCCATCGCAGGGCACAATCATATACCCACTCATACATCCATTCATACACTACGGACACTTTAGACACGCCAATCACCCTACCATGCATGTCTTTGGACTGGGGGAGGAAACCGGAGTACCCGGAGGAAACGCCCACAGCACGGGGAGAACGTGTAAACTCCGCACACACAGGGCCACGGTGGGAATCGAACCCCGGACCCTGGAGGTGTGGTGCGAAAACGTTCTAACCATTCGAGCGAAATGGAGTAAAAGTCGACCCGCAGCCAACTCAACCGTGCCCCAACACACACCACCTGCTTTTTTGTTTTATGGCTTTCCTGCGAATCTGCTGTGCTCACGTGACCGGTATGCATTCATCCATCCATCAATCAATCCCGGCTTGCTCTGTAATCCGGCTTTAAATCCCGTACATAACTGGACGCAAAAGTAATGGCACCCACACCCCTTGTAGTGCCTTTTTTGTCCAATAGGGGGCGTTAACACCACGACTGATTTTTTTTTATATCTATATCTCTCACATATACATACATATATATACATATATATACATATACATATATATATATATATATATATATATATATATATATATATATATATATATATATAGCTGATTAACTCACACCAGCACTACTGATCAGTTCTCAGACTAACTACCCAGAGGCAGGTGTGCTGGTGGTATTGGTGGTGTATAAACCCCACGACAAGACGATCTCTTGGTGCAGGTTCTTTAAAGACTCTTGTCGGGGTGTGAAGTGCCGCTAGCTAGCCGCCTTCGGCACGTGTGATGATCCGTGGAGCTTGTTTCTTCTCCTCTCTCTCAAACAAAACCAAGCGCTGTGTGCTCGTATTGAACTCAACTGAGCGACGCTAGCACTGATGCTAACTTTAAGAACGCGCGGGTAGCGTCTCACAAGGTGAGAGAACTTTAAACGCTAATCTCCTTCCTATTATCGTGGGCTAGGTTAGCTTAGCTTAGCATAGCGAGCTAACATGCGGGACAAAAAACAAGTAGCTAGGCTAGGCTAGGCTAAGCGTGACCGGTAGGGAAAGTTTACCGGCTACAGGGGCGATGGTTTCCGTGGGCGCTTTGTGGAAACAGCCGGGAACAAACTCGGCCGCGTTGACGTTCGGGACGAAGGGCTTGGCGTTGACGTTGAGTCCGCCGAAAGAGTCGCTGAGGCCGGTGTGAGCGCTGAGCGGGGCCTCGCTGCCCTCATCCTCCTGCTCCCACGAATCCGGGGCAGCGTCTCGCGCTGGCTCCATTGGCGCGCGCGCGCGGGGTTGAAACTGTCCCGACTTTCAACGCGAATCTTCCCGAGATTCCGTCGATTTAAACTACACACGTGACGGAGAAAGACGACGTGATTGTCTCCGTCCGGTTCAGATCGCTCGTTAATAAAGTCACCCCCGTTTTTGAAAACAAAACAAAACTTCTGCTTATTAAACAGCCGGTCTCGCTTCACGCGCGAGGGGGGAAGAGGGGAGGGAGGAAAAAAAAAACCCAAGCCTCGACTCAGCAGTAGTTCCGGACGAATCCACGTGTGTGTATGTAGTGACGACATTCTTAAGCGACGAAGAAGGGCATTCTGGGAAACATGAGTCCTTTCTTTGCGTAGCGGTGAATACGCTCATAAAAACTGCATTTCCCTACTTTGTGAATGAACTTCTACTCAAGCGGTTCACGTGATGGCGACACGGTTGAAGTTGCTAGGCAACTGGGAAACACAAGCTAGCTAACGCCCGAGGGTAATCATTTAAAGTAGTCATTAATGCGTTTTTTTTAAATAAAAGGGACAATGTGAAAGCACCATGAGACAGACATGTCAGGAAGCTGAACGTTTCCCTCAGATGTGTCGGTCAAATGATGAAGAAAAGACGAGATTAAACTAGTACTAATGACAAACTTAGCATTCGCATGCTAACCTAAATTATATGGTGGCCCTTTTTTCCCCCCAAGTCTACTTACTAAAGTAGAATTAAAATCTCCCTTAAAACCATATTTAGATGTACTCAGTTCAGTGCAAATACAGAAGAGAGAAAGAAAGTAATGAGATCCTTGACATGTTTCGCTTGGCATAATCATCATCTTTATTATAATTTACAGACTTGTGTGATTATAAAAAAAAAAAAAAAAAATCTTGCTCGTATCACTACATATCGTATCACTAAAACAAAACAAGAAACAACTACCAGTATATTTATTGCACCAAATTAAGACCGTGTAGCTGCTGTGAACGATCGTCCAGTCTTCATTTACACCAGCCTTCGAGAAATGGCTGCACTCGTTTACATTAATCGTCAAGAAATAAATGCGAGAAATCGACCGGTGGCATGTAGATCGGATCAGTTATCCGATTTGTGGAAAGGAGATTCATTTGTTCATACTTCATACCAGATTTAGAGGCTCTTATTAGTGAGCGTGAAAAGACGGATGAGACGTTTTTAGCTGACAACAACAAAAACTTCATCAGTGGCTCTGTGGTGAGGACACACACACACACACACACAAAAATAATCGCCAGTGTACATAACACGAGAACAGTTGGGCCACTTTACAGTAAACATCGTGTTAAATTTCCCATTTTAATAATAATAATAATAATTAAAAAAAAAAAACCACTTACTAGTGCGTACGTTACACTGCGAGCAAAAGAACGTTTGATTTGCAGTTCGAAAAGTCTTCCCAGATATCAATCGGTAGAATAAATAAAGATTATTCTGATTAAATTACAGCAATCTGTACAAAAAAAAAGTGCAATAAGGCTTTAAGCGAATTATTAATTGTATTATATTCAACTTCATTTTTTTTTTTAGTCATCATGAGTCTCAGGCTACACACAAATAAACAAAACAAAACAAAAAAAAAAGCAAGCCCCCTCCCTGCCTGTCTGTTGTTTTGGGGGGTTTTTTTGGGCAAAGAAACACCACACCAGCATTTAAAGCAGTAGTTCAGAGAAAAAATGAAATGTACAAAATATCCTTAATACCCCAAATCTAGTCAAAGTGTTCTATTGGTCTTACACCACAGCAATTGGGTATAATTTACGATTACAAATCACAATTTATTAAAACCGTTTAATGTTGTGGAATTAGTTCCTGTTCTCACTTACGTTATAGCAGCTATAAACGTTATATTCCCTCACCAGCCTCTCTTTTTTTCCCTCTCTCGAAGTCAGTAAGACATAAAGAAACAACAACAACAACAACAACATGCAACTTGTCCTGTTACCGAAAAACAGCAAAAATTGTAACCTCCTCCGTCCCGAAGACTTTCCTGTGGTGGAAAACTTACTGACCGTTATATAGACTCCTTGCGTAAAGGTTTCCTTACGGAAAACTTCCCCAAATCAGTGATTAATCACAACGTGGCTTTTGCATATACTTATTATTCGCCTTAGATTACGTAGGGAGCGAAACTTTACGCGAACATTTTTTTTTTTTTTTTTAGCACACTTTAGCCCCGTAGGTTCACTGCAAAGCTACAGACTCGAAACATGAATCAGACACTAAACACGTGTTGTCTGATCGACTAAAGACCCGGGGGTTTGGGGTACAAGGGACACCGAGTACACCTCACTTTGTAGCGGAACTGCTCCTTCAAGTGACACAAATTTAAAAGAAAATAAACGTGTAGCTGAAAAATGTATAGAAACTCAACCCACCATCTACAGTGAACAAAACGTGTAATGAAATAAAATACAGAATATAAATGAAATCTCGAACGGAGGAGAAAAAAAAACAACAAAAAAAAACAAAAACGAACGAACGCTACGTGGCAGTGCGCATCACGCAACCAGAACGGTGATTATTCATCAGATCACAGAAACGGACGGTTATTAAGAGGACGGAGAGTAAAGTACGTGTGTGACACGATGCGCACTGATGAAATTTTCCATTGGTACTTCTATAACAAACGTTCACTTCCTGTCCTGCGTTCCAATACTATTCTAAACACACACTCATCGACTTCCCAGTCATACGAGAGTGCACAAGGGGAGGAGTGTGTACGGGGGACGGATTCCTTTCGGGTAACCGCCATGACTCCGACGCACATGAAACTACAGCCATCGCGTGTTTTATTGCTCCTGTTTACGCTTCGTCGTCCATTTTGAAAGGAAGCTACGTCACGCCACATCCCACAATGATTTCTGGGTAACCTGACCTGACGTCTGTCGTTTTAACCCACTTCGTTACAGATAACAAAAGGAACAGGACTCCTTAAGAAAGTGGCAGGGTAGAGTAACAGGGGAAAGTGGACGAGCAAGTGTTACTAACAGTATCGGAACGCAGCCCTAATCTGACTCAGTCAAGGCATCGAGGTCGCGCACTTCACAGTGTACAGCCGATCCGGCGTCGCTGATGGATCGGATCGTTCTATCTGATCGAGTCGGACTCCTCCTCGCCCTCGGGAACGCGCTGATCCGACACTTCGACTTCCTGCGCGAGCTCCAGAGTTGTCTCTGGCATGCCCGAGACAGGTTGAGGAACTTCCGCCTCCTTTAGAGACTCGTCGAGGTGGCAGACCGAGCTGGTCTCGCTGCACGACTCCGAACCGGCGGTGGAGCGTCGGAACAGCTTTTGTCCTGCCGGTGAAACATTTCACATCGCGCTTAGACTAGATGGGATTATAAAACGGACCCATTTTGGGGTTTTCTTTTTACACTGTAGATGGGTATTTTGAAAATTCTGAACGCTCTCTCGTACGAGAAACACATTTATTGTGGAAAACGAACCTGCAAGCCGTTTGGGTGTAGACGTGGGTGTTTCGGGTGAAGCCTCTTTACTTGTCTGAGTCTTTATGGAGTAAATAGGCTCAGTGCTGTCCAAGCAACCTGCAGGAAATAACAAACAAACAAACAAACAAACAAATAAATAAATAGCAAATTCTCTACACTACATGGATAAAGTGAGGATGAATTTTCAGCAGTATTTTTCATAAATGCACTTCTACTGATGGCCATGAGAAATACGTACATAATCTTTATCTATACTATATATACTATATCTATACTATAATCATATACAGTAATTGTAGTCCCAAAAAGCATCAACTGTTTTGCGCGGTCACATGATGTCAGATAAACTCTAAATGTGGTTCATATAAATAAATGTGCACTTATATAGCGCTTTTATCCAAAGCACTTTACACTGTGTCTCATTCACACACCAGTGGTAGCAGAGCTGCCATGCAAGGCGCTAGCTTGCCATCGGGAGCAGCTTGGGGTTCAGTGTCTTGCCCAAGGACACTTCGGCATGTGGAGTCACCCGGGCCGGGAATCGAACCGCCAACCCTACGATTAGTGGACAACCCACTCTACCACCTGCACCACAGCCGCCCCGGTTCATCTATAGCCGAAAATTCTCCGCAGACTGATGAGCTAGCGTTTGTTCAGTTCATTAACATTGCCGCTAGAGATGGACTGATATTCATCGATTGTTTGATTTTTGATAACAGATACCGATTATTTGCATGTTTACGCATCCGATAACCGATGTGCAGAACCGATAATTATTTATTGTTTTACTTCTGTCTTTTGACACAGTGAGAACGCCACCACGGAACTGAACGTACCGTTTTATTTATAACGGTAATATATTCTTCGATGAGGTACACAAACAAGTTAACAAGTAAACAAACAAACAAACAAACAAAAAAAAACATGCAGTGCTGTTACACACGTCCTGCGTGCAATTCTGAAAACCCCCAGAAGACAGCGCCATTTATCGGTGGATCCGATATTACAAAAACCGATATCCGATTACGGAAAACTGCATAAATATCGGGAAAAAAAAATCGGTAAAACCGATTAATCGGTCGATCTCTTATTGCAGCAGTTGTTCATGAAAAGAACACGACCGATGAAAAGTTTTTGCATTGCGAACTGTTCATAAAAAGTCCACCCCTTTCCTTCTTGTGAACGGTTCATAAACCGCGCGGCATCTGTTTAACGAAAGTTCACGACGAGCACAGCAGCTTCGGCTCGTGAACGGTTCTTGAATTGTGAACGGTCCATAAATGGTGCAGCAGCTGTATTTTCTTAACCAGCCTTATAATGTAATATCCTAAATACTGCGAAATAGAAGTAAATGATTATAAACTCAAACTACTCTTTTATTAACTCTGGACGTTGACTGTTTAATACAAATTATCATACGATTTATTTTATTTCTTGTAATTTGCCCTTAGTGAAGATTACTGATAATATATTAGAACGTTCACAGTAAAAAAAGTGTCGCTTACCTGCTGTCAGATCGAACGTTCTGCCTTTCACCGAGCTCTGAATCGGAGAGAGCCAGTTGAGCATGGAGCCGACGAGAGGAATCTGCCGCAGCACCCCCTACAGGAGAGAAGAGGAGAAACAAGGCAAACTGTTTAATAAGCCTTTATGAACGGTTTATTAAGGGTTATTTGTGTGTCGGTCATCCAGGTGTTTTTCAGATGTCCAGCAGCATTGAGACAAACTGATGGGACACGGGTCTTTAACAGGTCGCCCCACTCTGGAAATCGAACGCAGCTCCACACACAGACACCAAAAACACACACACACAGAGAGACATACAGAAACACAGACACACACACACACCTCCTCCAAGAGTTTCTCCTCAGCAGATCTCTGAAGCTGCAGCTCGGCCTCCAGGATTCCCTTCCTCACCACCTCGGTCATGTTCTCTAACAACTATAGACAACAACAGCAATAATAACAATAATAATAATAATAATAATAATAATAATAATAATAATAAGTAGAAGAAGAAAAAAGCAATCCATAATGAATGTACTACAAAAACAAAACAACTATTAAAAGAGACTTTAGATAATCATTTAAATATAAATAATTAAGTAATCAAATTCTGCAGTTTTTATATATATATATATATATATATATATATATATATATATAATTAATCCCAACTCCTTTTTAAAAATGCTTTGCATTAAACCGTCACTGTTTAACGCCGAGTGTGAACGCGATACCTTCCCGCTCTCCTCGATCTCTCTCCCCGTAGACGCGATGGTTTCGACCAACACTGAAACGTCCAGGTCTTCTGAAGCCATCCCGATGAATACACAGTCCTTCTCTTCGCCGAATTCAGGCCCTGTACACGAGACAAGATAATAGTAGTGTTTAAACAGCACACAAACACACACACGCAAAAACCCCAAAAACATTTCATTACATAGTAACGTGATCGTCTTCAGTACATCACCGTGTCCTGCTTACAGTGAGGATGTCATTAATACACCATATAAACCTGCTACTGAATAGATGAGCTCCTCGGTAAAGGGGAAACAGTTCGAATGTTGGGATTTATTAAGAGAAATTACACTGACATTTCAGCAGTTTATCGGAAACTGATAACGGCAGGTTGTGGCTCAGGTGCTAGAGCGGGTTGTCCACTAATCGTAGGGTTGGCGGTTTGATCCCCAGCCCACGTGCCTCTACATGCAGAAGTGTCCTTGGGCAAGACGCTAAACCCCAAATTGCGTCTTGCATGGTAGCTCTGCTGCCATTGGTGTGCGAGTGTGTGTGCGCGTGTGTGAATGGGAGAATGAGAAACAGTGTAAAACGCTTTGTAGAACCGCTAAGGTTAAAAGGCGCTATATAAGTGCAGACCATTTACCCGATCAGTACAATGTAGAGATATCACGTTTCAAAATGTTTTCAAACACACACACCAATGGTAGCAGGGCTGGTAGCATGCAAGGGGATAACTTGCCATCGGGAGCAACTTGGGGTTCAGTGTCTTGCCCAAGGACGCTTCAGCATGTGGAGTCACGTGGAGTCATGAGGAGACACGTGGAGTCATATGGAGTCATGAGGAGACACGTGGAGTCATGAGGAGACACGTGGAGTCATGGGGAGTCATGAGAAGACACGTGGAGTCATGAGAAGACACGTGGAGTCATGAGGAGACACGTGGAGTCATGAGGAGACACGTGGAGACACGTGGCGTCATGAGGAGTCATGGGGAGTCATGAGGGGACACGTGGCATCATGAGGAGACACGTGGCGTCATGAGGAGACACGTGGCGTCATGAGGAGTCATGGGGAGACACGTGACGTCATGAGGAGTCATGGGGAGTCATGAGGAGACACGTGGCGTCATGAGGAGTCATGTGGAGTCATGAGGAGACACGTGGAGTCATGAGGAGACACGTGGAGTCATGAGGAGACACGTGGAGTCATGAGGAGACACGAGGAGTAATAGGGAGTCATGAGGGGACACGTGGAGTCATGAGGAGACACGTGGAGTCATGAGGAGTCATGTGGAGTCATGAGGAGACACGTGGCGTCATTGAGGAGTCATGGGGAGACATGTGACGTCATGAGGAGACACGTGGAGTCATGAGGAGTCATGGGGAGACACGTGACGTCATGAGGAGTCATGGGGAGTCATGAGGAGACACGTGGCGTCCTGAGGAGTCATGTGGAGTCATGAGGAGACACGTGGAGTCATGAGGAGACATGGAGTCATGAGGAGACACGTGAGTCATGAGGAGACACGGAGGAGTATAGGGAGTCATGAGGGGACACGTGGAGTTCTGAGGAGACACGTGGAGTCATAGGAGTCATGTGGAGTCATGAGGAGACACGTGGCGTCATTGAGGAGTCATGGGGAGACATGTGACGTCATGAGGAGACACGTGGAGTCATGAGGAGTCATGGGGAGACACGTGACGTCATGGGGAGTCATGGGGAGTCATGAGGAGTCATGGGGAGTCATGTGGAGTCATGGGGAGTCATGAGGAGACACGAGGAGACACAAGGAGACACGTGGAGTCATGTGGGCCGGGAACCGAACCGCCAACCCTATGATTAGTGGACAACCCTCTCTACCACCTGAGCCATAGCCGCCTGTTATAAGACGAGTCCGGACACTGTTGGGTTTCTGTGTGTAGAGTACCGTGGCTCTGTGTTTAGCTTCTGTTTAGGGAACGTCCGTAAAAAGAATACGCTAACGTTATAGCAGCTATACACAGTCCTTCCCTCAGTCTTTATTCTTTCCCTTGAAGTGAATAAGACCAAAAAAACCCCAAAAACAACGACAACCCCACAACGTGTCATGTTACTGAGAAAAGATATAACCCCCTGACATTGGAGACTCCTTCCATTGACGATTAATAATCTACAGAATGCTTCTCCATACTAACGATTATCTAGCTCATCAACCATACATGACAATGTCTAGATAATGAATCAACACCTTCTGACCAATCAGATTCAAGAATGTAGCAGCACTGTTGTACTAGGCCTATTAAGCTTCTATTTGTGCAGCAACGGTGTGAGAATAAAAATGAAGGGAATGTATTGTTATTATTTGTTTTTTCCTGTTTTCCGACCTGTTGAGAACTCCAGCTCTGTGTCCATGTCCTTCAGTTTCTTCAGCAGCTCAGCGTTGACCTTCTCCACTTCCACCCGTCTCTTCGCTTCGTCGATGTCCGTCGTCTTCGGCTCGTACCTGCAGCGAATAATTTAGACTCGAGTTTCACGGGCCACTGTTTAACAAAATGTTGTTTTGTTTTGTTTTTTATTTACATATGCGCATATACAGTGCATTATGGGTAATATACTGTGCTTTTCCTGCCTAGAGTATTAGCACTGAAGAATATAATAATTATAAAGACTACGCAGAAGTCCTGCTATGAATGTTTTTCTTAAAATGGCCGCCATTAAGATAACATAGTGACTATTAGTAAATATACACGAAGAAAACGGTGTTCTCTTAAAATGGCCGCCGTTCTAGGACATGACTAGACTGCAGCTGTAGCGTCTGGGACAGAGCCCGTGTCGGCTTTGGTACGGACTCTCCGTGCTCTCTGACCTCACAGCTCCGAGTCCGGCCCAGCTCAAATCCTCGATGTACGTCAGCGCTGCGTATTGGAGAACTTCCTCTCGGAAATCGTGCCTCAGACGCAGCGTGGAGCTCAACACGGGGATCGTCTCCGCTAGCTTGTCCGCCAAAGCTGCTACGTCCGCCTGCTGTGTGCCCAAAGCTTACACACGCACACACAAAATTTTAAAATCCGCATATAATCGAAGATATGGTGAAGTTTTCTGTACTAACGAGTCATCTATTAATAAAACGGCTGTGTACATATTTTCGATGCAGGAAGAAGTGTGTGTGTGTGGGAGCTCTCACCTGCAGCAGTCATTAGAGGGTTAAAGCGAACACACACGCCTTCATCCTCCAGCTCGACCACATCAACGCCACTCTCAGGGACCAGCAGTGCTAACTGCTCGCCGAGCTGGTGAGGAAATATAAATATAAATACAAATAGAAAGAAATATACAGTAAACGGTATTCGATTCATTTTGGGAAAATATTCTCAAATCAGGTGTGGAAGAATTATTATCGTTATTATTTCAGAACCGCATCCTGTCGTTAAGAGCTTGCTGTTCGCTAAAGAGCTCAGTAAAACCATTCAAGAAAAGTGTACATTTCGTGCGATGAAGGAGATCTGCTCTTACCCATCTGTTCAGAGCGTCCTGTACGTCTCGGTCTCCTCCACAGTACCCCTCTGCTGACCCGCCGCTCGACGCTGCGGACACGACACACACACACATACCATTCCTTCAGTTCACAAAAGACTCACAACCAGCGTATCTATCGCTGAACCCTATACTGCATGGCGTTGCCGTATGGCAACAATTACTTAAAGGATGAAACCGAAACGCTATCTCAGATAAGTCGACGTTTGTTTTGGGGTTTTTTTTGTCACTTAAAAGTTTATGGTGATATATTTCGAGGGTTCTGTGAAATGGTCAAATGTAACTGTTGCCATATGGCAATGATGTGCGATAATGGATCTGTAGTATCCTAATAGAGGAAAAAAATTAAAACAATGGCAAGGAGTCGTTTGGGAACCAAGAGAGTCGACTCCTATCGGTGAGCTGAGCCAAATGATCCGACTCATTGAAAAGAAACAGAATTCACATCGCTGCTAAGCTGCGTGTGACGTTGTATACAGTATCATTTGAGTTATTTATTACAACGTGTGTAATAACATGAGGCCATTTTTAGGACCTGTGCAGTAAAACTACTTACTCTAGGAGTTTCCGGATTTGGCTGACTTCTGCGTTGCTTTTGTGACACTTACCTGGCAACCGTGATCTACATTTTTGGCTCGAACAGCATATTCAATAGGACTTTTTAAGAGAAAACACCTCACTCCAAGTCCATCCATCATGCACACAGTCATTTGTTACAGGTTCTTTTGGAACGGTCAGGCGCGGAATTATTGGCGCCCTTGATAAAGACGAGGTTATCGGAATAGATGGTTTATTATCTTAATATCCCACTGAAAATATGACTGTTTAAAAAAACGTTTTTTATTACTATACAGTATTTACCAAGGGTGCCAATAATTCTGGAGCGGACTGTGTTACTCCTGTCGGCATTCATTACTGTCGATAAATAATAAAGAAGTGAGAAAACCAAAATCACCTGAACTTGTATCTTGAGAGAACCTGAACACGACCACTGGAGAACTGAGGTCATCCTCGACCTGCAAACCACAGAGAGAGCGAGAGAGAGAGCGAGAGAGAAAGAGAATGAGAGAGAAGGGACGACAGATGCAGGAGAAACAGGGAAACAAAGAGAAAGAGAAATGGAACAAAGGCCAAAAAAAGAAGGAAACAGAGACAGAAAGGCAGAGAGACATAGGGGGAGAGAGAGAGAGAGAGAGAGAGAGAGAGAGAGAGAGCATCTAACGTACCTTTACGACACTTAAATATGAGAATGAGACACAGCCAGGGGGCTTGATATCATGCACTAAGAAGCACCATGTGACCCGTTTGTGAACACACTCAGGTTTAGGTCTGGAGTCTCAGCCATTTAGATGTGATGTCATGGAGAGATTTAGGTTAGTTGTTCAACTGAGGTGAAACTGGACTGCATGACCTTTGACCTGAAGTCATGCATCACATCCCATCACATCGATGTTGGAACGTCCATGTGATGTTCGAACAATAGTCACTTCCTAAATTTCGCAGCACCATTCCCAACACAAACGCTCCTGCTTTATTTGGGAATTTAACACGAAGACTAACACTACTGTTACTTACCCCCACCTTGTGGAGAGTCTCAGATTGTAAGAGAGAGAGAGAGAGTGCCAGTATGAGAATGAGTAAGAGTAAGTGAGGAAGAGAATGAGAGAGTAAGTGTGTGTGTGTGTGAGAGAGAGAGAGCAAGAATGAGAATGAGTAAGAGTAAGTGAGGAAGAGAATGAGAGAGTAAGTGTGTGTGTGTGAGAGAGAGAGAGAGAGAGCAAGTATGAGAATGAGTAAGAGTAAGTGAGGAAGAGAATGAGAGAGTAAGTGTGTGTGTGTGAGAGAGAGAGAGCAAGTATGAGAATGAGTAAGAGTAAGTGATGAAGAGAATGAGAGAGTAAGTGTGTGTGTGTGAGAGAGAGAGAGCAAGTATGAGAATGAGTAAGAGTAAGTGATGAAGAGAATGAGAGAGTAAGTGAGAGAGAGAGAGAGAGAGTGAGAGAGAAAGTGTGAGTATGAGAATGAGTAAGAGAATGAGAGAGTGAGTGTG